>OZ021679.1:6600899-6843399 GCA_963978505.1 Listrodromus nycthemerus
GACTGACATGCTAAGGCGGTGCGTTAACGTGTGCTTGTACGAGAAACTTGTCATTAGAATGCTGATTAGGATAAGAGTGGAGAATATGGCCCAGTCTGAATAGCACGTGAATCAATGATATGTGGTACGAAATCTTGCTCTGGTCCTGCAAGTCATATGATATAAACCTGCGCATAGCACAGAGCGATCTTTACTTCCGTAAGTTCCGCAGGATTGTGTATTTTTTTTTCCTCATTCGATTAAGGCGCGATACCGCGATTATAATCCAGACCGGTTCTAGATGCCTCGCATCACGTACAACACTCCAAGGGATGGCAGACAGCGACGACCGAACCAGCGTCCAACATTATCTTTGCACGGACGTTCGTGCAAGCGTGAAATTTTTTTGGCAAATAATACTCACCCAGCAGTTTGCGCGATGGGATACTGGAGCAGCCACAAAGAGACAGGCATACGTGATGTGTACAACTGGGTACACTAGCGTAATCCACGCATGATATGCACTGAAGGGTTTGTCGGTCGGTGACATGAGCGCATACGTGTACAGTGTCGAGTTACGAGTGAAAATGTAAATTCGTTAGGCATGTTGGGAGGATCGGGGCGAATGGGAAGAACCAGGACACATAAGGAAGTTTCCGCGTGTGCGCTTTCCTGGCGGCCTTTCATATTCCATACATATTTTCCAAACGGGCTGGTACCAGAGGGGATCACACATTGGACTGACCGTACAAGCTAGGCATCCGCGTCCGTCCTACTGAATATTATAAACCATGGTCGGTCAACCTGAACTCGAAACTCGTGTGTGAGGAATATACACATATACGTTATCCGCAGTTGGTTGCCTGCTTTCGCTTCCTCTACCTACCGTATTAGATACGAAGGACAGTGGAATGAGGTTCTCCCTGCTGACTTCAAATCCGCCCCGCTCACTAGGCTTACTCATAAAATTTTCCTCCTACAAAGTTAAAAGGTTGCAAAGTGAATTATAAATTGTTTCATAAATTTTGAGTAGCTTCCAATCGATATATAGTCGTCCGTATTCGCATCGTTTGTTGGTAGAAATTTTATTTTATTTAACGATCCGTCAGCGATGAGATTTGGAGGATGCGAAACGGTGAATTAATAATGCACATTCGCGAATTCTCTATCAAATTAATTCGCGATACGATAAGGTCGAAGGTAGCGACGGTACGAGTGAAATGCCACGAAACCGGTCCGGTCCGTCGGTACGTTCGACCCAAGCCTCATTGAATATTGTGATATCATGCCACTGTAATTAAATCATAACACGCTCGGCGCTCGATCGGATAGACTATGTGGCTCTGGCACTAGCTGATGAACATCCCGTGACCGTTGCACGAGCAAGGATATATCGAAATAGGGATATAGTATTATACCATGGTACATCGTACAACGCGCTCACATACGATCGTGCATAACCGCGTACGTGTCCTATCCCAGAGGTATGCGTATAGCTTTGTCTTTTGGATTGCTCTGCGCTCAATCCGTACGATACGTATACTGATTAGTTTATGTCATTCAGCCGTATGATGCGGCCATGAAGATCTGTGACAAAGTTCGATTTCTTCGCTTTAAAGTCCAGGATAAATTGTCGTTCGATTTCTAACTGGTTAATACAGGTGTGTATAACCTTAAATAGGACTAGTGGAAAGTCGTGATTCTGATGTTTAGTTTTGAACGAATAACCAATGAAAAATATGTAAATCCCTAAATATCTCTACGTCAGTTTGAATTTGAAATATTATGGAAGAATTGATTTTCAGGTTCGACGTGACAGCAATGTAGTAATTCCTTTAGCATGAGATGACCCACATGCGTCTGCCATACGCGGGGTTATAATGTACGTACGCGTAAAGCCGAACACACATGTTCCCGTTAGGGCAACTGTATGGACGCGGTTCGTAAATGGTCGCGAGCCTTTATCTGTTTTACGAGTCACGCCATAGAGTTGGATAAAGGAGAGCGCTTTACAGCCACTGAGAGACCGATCGTACGTTTTGTAACGATCGATCTGTATACCCTGCAACGCGCTCTCGGTCACCCTAGGGATCGCGTACCGCGATTGGCCATTCAGCGGGAATCCAATCTCTAGTCATCGTCATAGTTCCATCAACATCCATCCGAATGCTTTGGTCAGATCAATGATTTTTGGACGGACAAGAGCTGCACAATTAAGCGTACGTTTCTCTGATGTTTCACCAGCCCATCGAAATCGCCCCCGAACAGCACGATCTTGAATTCTTTCCCTTTCGCTGCTTGTCCTCATCTCTATCACGCTATTCCTCGTTCAATTACGCGAAGCACGCGTGTAGAGTGGTCCCGCACTCGCGATCATGGCCGGATAGGCCACACTCATTGATCGCCTATACTGGCTACCTCGCCACGGCCGTCGCAACGATAGACCACCTCGCCCACTGTCCGGTTTATTTAATCGCACGCGACAATCGTGTTGACCAATTGTGCCGAGTATATAACAGACACATAACATGTCAGCTGTTAGAGCCTTTTTAATGTAGAACAAAGTTACCTCTCAACCCGACAGGAATCCAACAAGCTGATGTGGACGATCAAACGATTCTGGAGTTCTGGTCAATATTGGAGGCTGTTACGAGCGATTCCACTGTACTCATCACACATGTATAAACGCCAATCGCTGCATCTGTTACAACCTATCCGTGAATTCGGCCGCACGTATACCTCTGAGAATTGGCGAACTTGAATAGGCAATTCGAGATTAAAGTGATGCCGTATTCAGGCGAGTATGCTTTCAAATACGATAGAACTGTCTGTATACGGACCGCAAACGTCCTGGATGGGCAGAGAGATGTATTCTGAACGTCAATTTCCGGAAGCTGCTTCGTGGAAATTCATTAAATTCACATCATAGTCCACGTATTTCTGGAGCTGGGAATACGAAACATACCTGGTTATAGACGTTGTGTATATGATAATGTTGCGTTTGGCATGGTCAAAAAGCTATCGACGAATATATATCGAGGTAGCGTACACGTAGGCAATGAAAAGAACCGTCCGATAGATTATCAGATCAAGCCCCATCTGCGGCCATCCTCACGAGAAACCGTCGCTATATGGCTGCAGTGACGGTTCAAACCCTCCAAACGTAATCAAATCTCTCGGTTGAAAAAGTAAAAGAAAAAAAAATATAATATACAGTAGGGGGCAATTGAAGTGGAACAAAGTGTTTTTTCGCGATCTCGGCGACAATTTGACCGATTTC
The DNA here is from genome assembly GCA_963978505.1 of Listrodromus nycthemerus. Lineage (NCBI taxonomy): Eukaryota > Metazoa > Arthropoda > Insecta > Hymenoptera > Ichneumonidae > Listrodromus > Listrodromus nycthemerus. Next base: position 6,604,159 of record OZ021679.1, read on the forward strand.
GAAAAACCAAAAATATACTTTCTTGCAAATTTAATAACTTTTCGAATGCGACCAGTCCCATCCCGATCGGTTGAGAATTGGGCGATTTAAAGGGGGTGTACCGAATCGATGCAAATCGGTGTTTCGCGGAAACGCCGAAATTTGCTATTCGCGGTTATCGAGCACCCTCAAAACCAGTAGCAATCGAAAGAGCATCTCTTGGCGTGCAGAAAACACACCAAGCCAGTCCCAATCGGATGACTCCAGGAGGAGATATGGGCCCCGGAAGTCAAAAGGGTTTTTGAGACTTTGCTCGCAAAGTTCTTGACGGATCCTTTTGAAATTTGTCATGGGGTCGTTTTTTAACATGCTCTCGAACCTCACTTAAGTACCGACACGAAAATTGCTCTCGAAGATGATTTTCCGGACCTTGCGTGCGCGCGCCTTCTCGTTCATGCGAACTTTTATCATGAAAGGAAAAAAATGTCGAGATTGAGAGTGTGTTCACCTTAAAGAGGATGTTTCAACGATCAAAATGCGTCGCCGATCATTATCGGGAACACCTTACACGAAAAATGGGAAAGTTTTGAAAAATGAGGACGAAATCTTGAAATTTCGCGATCTTGGCTCTACGCGTTCCACGGAGCGATTCAACTGTTTATTCCAGGGCCGAATCGGGTGGAGCCGATAGTGGCGAAAAATCCTCTCTCCACGAGATCTCAGTATTATCGCAGTATTGACAATCGTCAACGATACACAATTTATCGTTAACAATAATGTTTATAAACATTTGTTGATTATTGTTTATTGCCAAAAAAAAAGTATTACAACATGAAACAACGAAAAAAAAAATTGTAGAAAAAATCTTTGCACTAGCCAATCGCTCGAATAAGCAATTGTTGTTTACGATGAATGCCTAAACAATTTCTTTACAGAAAAAATGCTCTCCTGTGTCGTTCATCTCGTGAAAAAAACGAGTTAGACGAATCGAGCGTATCGGATTATCCGAATTTTTTTTCTCTTTGCAATCCTACCGTTTTCACTAAATTCGAGCATTCTCTAACAATCGAAAATTTATTGTTAACAATAATGTTCATCAAAATTTGTTTGTCAGTTTTAATGCAAAAAAAAATTATTACAACATGATAACGAAAAAAAAAATTGTAAACAAAATCGTTGCACTCGCCAGTCGTCCAATTAACTAATTAACAATTGTTTACAATTTTTTTTCGTTCTCATGTTGTAATAATTTTTTTTTGCATTTAAACTGAAAAACAAATTTTGATGAACATTATTGTTAACAATAAATTTTCGATTGTTAGAGAATGCTCGAATTTAGTGAAAACGGTAGGATTGCGAAGAGAAAAAAAATTCGGATAATCCGATACGATCGATTCGTCTAACTCGTTTTTTTCACGAGATGCACGACACAGGAGAGCATTTTTTCTGTAAAGAAATTGTTTAGGCATTCATCGTAAACAACAATTGCTTATTCGAGCGATTGGCTAGTGCAAAGATTTTTTCTACAATTTTTTTTTTCGTTGTTCTCATGTTGTAATAATTTTTTTTGGCAATAAACAATAATCAACAAATGTTTATAAACATTATTGTTAACGATAAATTGTGTATCGTTGACGATTGTCAATACTGCGATAATACTGAGATCTCGTGGAGAGAGGATTTTTCGCCACTATCGGCTCCACCCGATTCGGCCCTGGAATAAACAGTTGAAACGCTCCGTGGAACGCGTAGAGCCAAGATCGCGAAATTTCAAGATTTCGTCCTCATTTTTCAAAACTTTCCCATTTTTCGTGTAAGGTGTTCCCGATAATGATCGGCGACGCATTTTGATCGGTGAAACATCCTCTTTAAGGTGAACACACTCTCAATCTCGACATTTTTTTCCTCTCATGATAAAAGTTCGCATGAACGAGAAGGCGCGCGCACGCAAGGCTCGGAAAACCATCTTCGAGAGCAATTTTCGTGTCGGTACCTAAGTGAGGTTCGAGAGCATGTTAAAAAACGACCCCATGACAAATTTCAAAAGGATCCGTCAAGAACTTTGCGAGGAAAGTCTCATAAACCCTTTTAACTTCCGGGGCCCATATCTCCTCCTGGAGTCATCCGATTGCGACTGGTTTGGTGTGTTTTCTGCACGCCAAGAGATGCTCTTTCGATTGCTACTGGTTTTGAGGGTGCTCGATAACCGCGAATAGCAAATTACGGCGTTTCCGCGAAACACCGATTTGCATCGATTCGGTACACCCCCTTTAAATCGCCCAATTCTCAACCGATCGGGATGGGACTTGTCGCATTCGAAAAGTTATTAAATTTGCAAGAAAGTATATTTTTGGTTTTTCGAAATCGGTCAAATTGTCGCCGAGATCGCGAAAAAACACTTTGTTCCACTTCAATTGCCCCCTACTGTAAATGCTAATGGATGGAAACTCATCGGAATATTTCCAATATTCCCGGTGTATCGGTGCCGTTGAGAGATCCGAAGTGGTGACTTTCGGAACTCATCGAGGACGACGAGTTCGACGAAGTTACAGATTCGAGGATGCTTGTCGGCTTTTAATTCAATCTGAGATTCACCGCGATTTCCTTCAGAGTTTGCAATGAATTTAATTGCCACTGAGACGTTTGCATCGAGTCTCGAAACTCATTAATCTATCGATAGTTTCATGCCATAGCCAACTCTTATTTTTCCTCTTTTAAGCCGGATTAAATTTTCTCAAAGATTGCCCAAATTGGATGGCAGCGAAGAGGACGAAGAGTAAAAGTCTTATGATTTCTTCGGAAGTTTATACGAGATCCATCGAATATACTTGCACAATATTTCACGCTCCCCCTTCATTCTATATTTGATCAGCTGAGAACGTCTCGCGTACTCTTCTCTTGCGAAGGGTCTACGGTGCTCTCGTTTTACTATCCCTCGAATTCCCCCTGCATATATCTCTTTTACGAAGTCTACAAGATCTCCTGAATCCCCCTCAGAGAAAGATTGGAGTTACGACGTTACACAACCCAATGGGTCAAGGTGTACAGTTTCGATTTTCCCGTTGTTGTAAATTCGGTAGTAAATGAATTCGAATGAAATTGGATTTCGCTAGGGGTAACTGAAAATCGATGACGCAGCGAATGCCATTCACGTCAGTGGTTAAGGCAAAGATCTCGCTGCAGAGAGCCACCAATACCGTTCAAGATATATAGAGACAGCAACGGGAAAGTTACGGTGTGATCGCACAGTTTCTAATTCGATTTCCTAAAATGCCTGAAAGCGGGTCAAGCTTCGAAGCTCACCGATGCCTTACGCTCTGTGTATGTATATCGTAACTTGGCAAACTGTCATTAAAACTTAATGTAAAATTTGAACCCGGTTGTGCAGAGGGAAGAGAGCTAGGAGTAGTTGTATGTTGAGATAGGACGAAGGGACAACCATACGCTTCACCGGCGTCCCAACCGGTATATCCTTTCTGTATGAATCTCGTTACGAAAGTTGTTCTGCTTACAGTGTATTCGCAGATGCTCCTACCCCTACGATCCAAACTTGTGACCATCCCGAATTCGCTGTCCCAAATTCCGGAACTAACCGGCCGAAAGCTAACTAGTTATCAATTAAAGTAAGACGGAAGCACAGTTCCTGATGGAAATTTCCAGTGAATTCCGCTATGATTTTATTAGGAAAAGAAACAATCCAGTTGTCGAGATAAAAAAAAGGCGTACCTTGGAATTCGATTCCTCACTGAGGATCAATCCTGCAGCGACAATTTTGCAAAAGATGTTGCAAGAAAAAGGTAATTGCAGATACCAAGTTGCTTCGATACGTATAACTAATTGATTGACGATAAAAAAATTTCCTTTCTAATTGGACATATTTTCATCTCTACCGTTGACAACCCTAACGAAAACATCTCTCCCCGAACAACTCTATCTTATCAGAATTCTACGAACGCAATCTACCGGGATAGTAACTTTTACCATCCCGGAAGACGGCGGGAGACTTTTTTTTCAATTCCAATTGAGTTTCAGCTGGATTCTTAAAGAATTTTTCGTAGCATTCTAAGACGGTAGAGTTGTTTGAGGCCGAATGTTTTCTGGTGGAGTAGTGACGGGTAGAAATGTCGATGTGCACATAATTGTATAACAATATTTCGGATAGCGATCCTCAGATGTAACAAAGTGAGCTAACCGTTGGGCGCTAAAAACCGTAGAAGCGATACTCAAAATGCGAACTACAATATAATACGTCGTTATAAGCGTTGTGAATTCGGATTTAGCATATACGTGGCGGTTTGAACGAACTCATGACATAAATCGGGGTACACATATGGTCTCGATATCACGGTAACATCAAAGCACTGTTATCGGAGAGGATTTAGATTATAGAGAAATTTCGTGGCGGAGCTCAGTGGTTGGTGCGTACAAGCTGTGCAATGGCAGATCTGTGCCGACGTAGGGTGGTCTCATTAGTATGCATTCGCGAATGCCACAAACACGCGCCACTTGGTCCCTCGCATACCGAACACACCGATCCCACCCATCACTCACGCAGTAGCCGTGTACAAGCGAAATACTTGCAAGTAAAATGTAATAATGCGTTTACCGGGAGCGTGCTCGTTGCGTGATCTAAACTAAACGTTACCGAATATGCGACCGGGGAGTTTTTGCTGTTCGCAGCACGGTGGAAATTCTCGCTGCTTTACACTGTGTAAATATCGATCAGTTTAAAACACGGAATTATTCAAAATCGTTCGAATGACACATTACATATTTATGATGTTCATGCAATAACGTGCACTGTGTGTAAATAATGCTACAATTTTTTAATAGATAGAATTCAATGCTTCGATCCACTACGGCACGGGTATTTACAGCCGGATTTTTTCGACCGTACATGATGTTCTATCGGACATACGTAAATTCTAACATGATTTTCATACAAATTATTTTCCATAGCCGAGATGACGTCTTTTTAGTAAAATAATGAGACTTTTTTTGTATACAATTATTGGACTATTGCTCATTATGACCCACAACTCAACGAGATGCGCAAATATTATGATAGAGCAACGAATTTAAGTGACGCCACTAATGAATTTATCGTATCCTTTGATTATCCATAATCTCGAAAACGAAACCGTTTTCACGGGCTCGTGGAATAGACGTCGCCCAAAAATGTGCAACCAAGTGATTGCGGTTGCGAGCACGCAACATTCGCGTACAATGCGGAACGTTGCACAGTTTGCGGTAGTAGGTTTTGACGTACACCACGGCAGATATTACATTATCGGTCTGTCGCGAGCGAGCGATGGCAGATGAAAGCGCAACGGATAAAGGGTCGAACCAAGAGGGAAGGTAATGATCATTGATAATCATGTTCGCGAGGTAGCGTGGGGACGCCGTGGTTTCACGACCGTCGAGGGTGGGCCATAATTTCCCGGCTGAATGAGTGGTCATAAGGACAAATGCCAGGCACGATTTCCGCATCTAATTAGCGCGGTTCCACCGTGTTCGCCACCGACGTTCCGTTGAACTATTTACATACGAGACGATCTAGGTAGATCTGGACAATTTTCGACGAAAGGCAGTTGGGCATGTTCTAGTCGAAGTTATTTGGGGGATATCCTGAAATTAGCCGGATTTTTTAGTTATTAGAAGTATACATATTCGATGAACCAATCAAGCATTCGACCAATCAGAACCAACTATTCTGATAAGCTACAAGGGCTGAGTTCGCGATACCGAGACCTGGCAACAGTGTGTTTCCAATATCAGGACCATTGTCTAACAATTTGGGCTTAGTCGATTCGCCACCTAGTATCGATCCATCTCCAATCCATCCGCAATCTGCATGCGAATTACAAAATGCAAAATAGCTTTTTTAAGAGGACAATCAAAAACTATATATTGTTTATACGATTTCGTGACCTGCATCTTGGCGAGCTAGAGAAACAAGGATGTTACCCTGGTGTTATGAGAGAAGTATACTGAACCACTGGAAGTTCATTTAAGAGGTGGGTACAGTAATAACAATCAACGCTAAACTCAATTTGTAAAGGGCTTCATATAAAGGATTGAGTTTGAGGGTCGGTGAAACGAAAATGAACTCACCGAACAAGCCATCTCGGCCCTTAATGGAAAGTGATCACGGGCTTTTGTCACGCACCTCGGGCGGACCTTTTCAACTGACCCATGCATACCGCGTCGTATAACAACCGACACAAGCTCGTAAAGTTGTACCTCATATTTAAAAAAATATTACAGAAGGTAGAGTGGTGTTGGAATAGAAATTATCGTCTTTTATGTATTACGAATAGCACGGAAGGCGGGATTATGGTACAGGTGTAATAACGTGTGAACTGGGTTAACTACCATCGACGACGGAAGTTGAGCTACGAGAGCAGTGAAGTTAAGACATATGGGGAAAGCGTGCACGGTGCCAACGGTAGTTAATGCTGAGGCATCGAATATCTAATCCGTCTGAATTTAATCTAGGTGTTTAATATGAAAAAATTAAATTTCACTAATGTTCGACAGTATTGGATTAGCAGTAAGCATGAAAAAATGTTATTACACAATCGCTCGTCAGACACACATATAAACATATATATATTTATATATATGTATGTGTATTGTTACAACCGAGCGACATTGGGTTTGGAACAGATATGATTCATCGAAATTACTTTGTTCATCTTACGTAAGAACTGTCGAACATAAGATTTGTTTAAAAGTCCGATCAAGATTTTCATCATCTCATCAATCTACACTCTGTACGTTTGTCATTTTCCATGCCGAGCTATTGCAGTGATCTATTCTCTTTTGTATACACTTTATGATATACATATTACTATTATTTTAATCAACCCCTTCATTATCATAGAAGCGTATTTCCCTATGCATTCGAGCCGGTGATAGAGGCGGCCGATAGCTAAGGGGTTAAGAACTGTGCGAATCAAATTCGACGGACGAGTGGATTTAATGATAAAGTATCCTGAAACTTGGGCAATCAAGGTTTTAATGCAGAAAAAAAGTTTTTCTTCCAGCAGGAAACCAAAATTGCAATTGCCGAAAAATAATAGTACCTTTGATTCGATAGATTGCTGCAGTATATACTCGATGGGATTTATTATGCTCGTATTTGTTGAACCTATTACGAATTCTTTGGCTGATGATTATGGGGAGATGAATGAGCGTAATTTGCCGGGTACAGCTCAGTTGGCTTTCCTGGGAATCTCACCCAGTAGACCCGGTGGTTTATGTTGCCGGATCTCACAAGGACGTACAAGGCGAAGAGCAAACAGAAAAGATAATGGTTGATCATTACTCACACCTCGGGTTCGGCGAAACCGTTAGTGTCCGACCGTCTCTTACCTGAAACAACAGAAAATAATTGGGTTAGATCGAGCGAACTTCGTTCTCGTCGAAGAAACATTAAAATGGGCATGGCTAAATGGTATTAAGAATTAATGGACTATATTATTAAAATTTAAATCTTGTCTCTTTGTTACGCATTTTTGTAAAGAAGTATCTTTTAAAGCGGACGATAACTTATTATTTCAGGTCGAAGGGTTCAAGAAGTTTTTTTTGCCAATCTTCAAACGTTCCTAACGAACCTTTAGCGTTATCGCACACATGTGGTAATTTGCCATAGAGCACCATAAAAAATACACAAATATAATGATTAATCTGAAATTTATCACGGAAGATAAAAGCGTTAATATGTCCGACCCCAGTTAGCACGCAAGTATTCCCACTTTCATCTTGAACAGCGAAACGTTTCATCAACTTTCAATGACACCCGAATAGTAGATCATTCCGGTTGACCATTCATGTTCATGCCATTTCCTGAAGGAGCATTCCGAATAGTTCAGAGCTGGCATGCTTATCGACCACGATATCTTCAATTTATTAACACATTTGTTGCATATCGATCTTCGTCTATTCACTATCAAAACGCGGGATCGACGGGTTCTTAGTTTCGCTGTGCTAATCGTCGACTCAATACAGAGACTCGTGTAATCAGTTATTGTGTCAAAATCTTCCGAGGTTTCGCTGATATTCATTGCGACATGGACAACAGTTCATTAAAAACCAAGTGATGCGTTTCCCTAGCCAGGTAGCAATATATCTTCGGTCAGGGCGACGCAGCATCAACGGCAGGAACGATGAGGGAGTTTCTCACTCGAAAAATGAAACGAACCCCACACAACGTCCGGATCTAGTAGAGCAGTGTATACCACAGCTACAGCCGTGGCTGAGGATATTACAGAAGTCAGAAGTTTACAGAATGCTGGAAAGTCTCCCAGGGGAATCCCCATCGTTGGCTCAGAGTGCCGTTTGTCCGGGAGAAAAGATCAACCTCGCGTGGCTGCGCGACGGCGATCCGTCTTCGTTGGATTCTTAACCGTTTCTCTCACTCTTCTTTCTCTTATTTGTCTCTGTTGGACAGCTAACAATGAGACGGCCCAGCTAACCTGACCCACGCTATTTCGGTACAGTTATTGCTCGGAGAAAACGCAATAGCTGCACATTCGAGCCCTCCTTCGGAACGTCTCTATGCACATCTTTTTTGTCATGGCCGACCGGCTAACTTTCATTCCTGTAGCTACTACTTATTTTCTTCTTTTCGTGTATTTATTTTTCTTTCTCTTAGCTTCTTAGATCCTCGGTAGCAGACGTCGCGCGCGCGCGCTCGTGTAAAGACAGAAATAAAAGCAACGAGCCTCGGGTGCTGTTTCGAACGAAACACGGTGGAAACGACTAAGTTCTATGCACCCACTTGTCTGTAACTTTGTTCCTTTAGTTTCTTATCTATCTTGTTTTGGTGGGGTATTTTTGTCTTATTCTTCGTCACCTTGCTGGCTTTCTCTAACTCAGCACTAAATTAAATTTCATTTGATGCAAGACGATTCGCAGGAAATTAAAATCAACTCGCTGCAAAAGTATGCAATTACGTCAAATGGGTTTTATATGGAATGTCTTGAACATTCATACCTACTGCCCACACATAATAGACTCCGATATAATCTTTATAGACAATCATCGTAACGGGTGACGTTTTCCCATGAGTTCAGTCACGCGATTTTCAATTTTTCTTCAGAAACATATGCCATTCCCAAGGATCGTGGCTGTGTCGTCATTCGACTTATGAGGTCCCAGAAATCGCGAGTCTTGCTATTTCGGCTTATATATGCTCGTGTTGGAGTTTACACTGAGCGTTAGTATGTTGAGTAAGCTCGGGGCGATTGGAAATTGCGAATCCAGACGATGGATCTTCGAGGTAACCGAGGTCTGGGAGTTATGCGGGGAGTTCCGCAATATTTCGGAATGCGATCGGAATTTGAAACGAAAAATAACATGTTACTTGCGGAATGTATATGGACCTGAACTATCCGATATCGCACTCAGAAAGAACATAGCTGGATTAACCAAAAGTCGAGATGTCACACGTTCGAAGTTACTATTTATCTTTGATACGAGTGAAGCGTTGTTTTGATATGCGATTATTTGCTATGGTTGATGGAAATTTTTCCAAATCAACCAGACATTTTTGTCGTATCGAACACAACCAGGCGCTTCTGAACATATGTCATCGCAACTCGGTTAGACTTTCCAAATTGTTTTCATTACTCCAATGGTCTTGAAAAACTGAGTCTTGTCAGATCGGATTGTTTTATAAAGGGCCAGTTCGAGATTCATTATACGCGCGAGAAGAGAAGCACGAACAAAACTACACGTTACACCACGTATCGTGAATTTGCAGTGTCCGCATCAATCACGTTACAAATGGGTCGCTCGGTTCCGTAGCACTGTTACCGGTACAGTACAGTGGTAATAGCAGAAGCAGCAACCGAGAACAAGTTTATACTGGCGGAAAGATACGATCGGCTTAGGTCTTCCAGTGCGGCCTGACAGAAATCTCGATTCCAACAGGATCGCGCCCGGCGAACTTGTGCACCGAAACGAGCGCGTATGTAAATGCAGTTTCGTCCGGGCAAAACGAGAGAACGAAGTCGCAGAGAGTGTGATAAAAAAGGACAATGCGCCACAGAGAATGAAAGCGGAAGGGAGATTGCGGAAGCGAGATAGACCCACGAATCGCGAATTCCAAGGAGAGATCGTACCATCGGCAGCTGCTACTGCTATACCTGTCTGAATATTCCCGGTAGACTCATTGGAACCTCGGGAAATCCAATACGTATCGGATACCTGGGATCTATCTATCGTCGAGACAAATTGAAAAATACCAGACAAACGAAATTCTCGGGTTTTCAAAGTTTCCGAATTCTCAGAAGGAGTCCGAAATATTACACAATTCACTGTTGTAAGCAACCGGAGACTGCGGCGACTATGGAATAACACAATGGCCAATTAAGGATGTAATAGAATAAGAGTTTGAATATTGGAAAGTGACGTGCATGCTCTCAATTAGAACAACTAATTTAGTAGGACCTCAATAAGACAGCGTTCATGGCGCTTGATAAGGACATTTTTAAAGGCGTCATACTCCAGAGTGTGACGACCCTAGACTGACAATAAATGGTTTTCCATTCTAGGTCTCGTAAAAAGTCGGGGATATGGAGAACGACCCAGACAACAACCCTTGAATTAATTTCTGTACAGGTACTGAAAATAATTTTAACGCCTCATGTTATAACATTCAACGAAATTTTTCCAAGAATCTTTTCTTTGAATCAGTGAGAATTCTCACAAAAATATTATCTTCGTGGATTGAAAAAGTTTCTGCTCAGTGAAGAATATCATATTTAGCGCTCGACGAAGAAATCCAACGTTTCGTTTCCACCCCGCTCTCTCGCGTTCCAATAAACACGCACTGAATCATACTCTCAAGGGATCCGACATCTCACCCGCTGAGATTTCACAATAGCCGCATGCCTTTCCAAGAGTTCATGTGTAGCGCATATAGGATGCATATAAATATCGGATCCCCAGGTCAGGAAGGCAAGCGCTGAGCCAAAGAGTTATCGGACGTCGTGACGTCGCATCGCGTAATACTGTATCCCTAGTTTAGTGCCAGTGAAGTGAATGTTTATTTGTGGGGTAACCAACGAGCTCAAAAATCTCAACGCGTAAGGTATGTCACAAGAAACGATTACTGAACTTAAATCCCGAATATTGCAGCAGCTCTTTGATACAAGCAAGCTGAATTTGCTCCATCCACTCTCATATCCATTTCCGAATTCAATGTGTGTCTTTCAATGAACTTAAAATGGACAAGCTTGGTCATACAGGGACATGCCAAACCGAGGCACTCTATAGCCTGATTTGAGGAACTTGTAAACCTCGATAGTTCATAAATACATAAAAAATTACCCATTTCCCGCGAATCTAAAAAAATGCAATTCTCTGTTCCTAAATGCTATGTGCTCCAGGCACAACTAGCTTGGTCAAATATATTTTACTGCTACAGATTCTTTCTTCTTTATATAGAGCGTATAACCAACACCCCGCAACGGTTCGACTAGGAACAGAGTGAACGGCAGAGAAACGTGAAGCGCTTGATATAGGGTCGGGAATCTCGTTACAGGAGGCCGGGGATTGACGATGGACGTCGACATTCTAACAATTGACAGCAGAGTTGCAGTAGCAACAGCAAAGCTCAGCGAACGCTTGCTCGTCCGTGCGTTCGTGCGAACCCAAACATCGTTGATTTAATTGGATACGTTACGTCACACTGCGTCGGTGGTGCAGCGAGCGGTGACCGAGGGAGCATTGATTATTAGTGCGGCTTTGGTGATCATCGCCTCGCAGCTTTCAGCGTTACTTAGATGAGCGAATGTGATCCGCAGCATCAATAATTTGCATAAAGTCGGCTATATATGCACACTATCGTGATTGTAGAGATATTTCTCCAAGGGGTAAGAGAAACTGTCATTATATTGTTCTGACTGACCGGAAGTTGTTATCTCCTATTAAAACTGCACGGTACTATTTTCCGACGCTGTTCGAAGCAAAGAAATAATTAATGGTGTTCACCAATTGGGATACTTTGATATATTATATATTATATACTATTTAAAAAAACTGAGCAACATTTTAAAAATAGTTAACAATCCGTAATATAAATTTGCCGGATTTAAATCTAATTGGTTGCGAAAGAGATCCGAATGATGGAATTTTTCGTGGCTAGCAAGATCCCTTAGGCGGAAGTCTACGGACAGGGTTAAACGACGGAAGTCCAAAGGGTGGATAAAATAAGCTCCTCCCCGTTCCGGGATACTTCAATTTCAGTGGAATAATAGAAAGCCCTGGATAAAGTCAGCAAGCACAAAGAGACTATAAAGGAGGAAGTTGCTCAAAAGGCTACCGAATATCTGAAGCGACTTCGGAGTTACTTAATGCCACTTTAGCCTCTCGGGAACACGAACAAGAAGAGAAGCGAAGAGGGTAACGATAATACCTTCCGGACGTCCCCATAGCCAGATTATTACCTACCTACCTTCGTGCAACCCTTCAACTATTATCGAAGAACCGAAGGGTTTTATCCGAGCCGCGTTCGATTCTCCCGTGGAAAGTTTTTCGTAAATTTCTAAATTCGACGTTCGCGAGTTCACGTCCACTTCGTTTCAGAGTCCTCTCTTCAGGGACGAGAGATACGACTTTCGTGATGTATAAAAGGGCAATAAAATTTGGCTCAAATCGCGAGCAAAGTCTCCGTTTCCGAACTCCGTAGACGGAAGAGTTACAAACAGTCTTTACACCGCAATTGTAATGCTTCTTTTAATTACGAGGAAAATTCAAAGTTTCCGCGGCCCTCCTCCATTTGATCCATATTATTTCACAGTAACCGCAGCAAAGTTTCATAGGACCGGACTCTATTTTCCGGCCGGAAACTTCGCCGTGATCATAAACCTCCTGCGGGAATGGAGTTCATTGGATTAAAGTTGCCTGAACGCCCTTTGATCGCCTCCCTAAATTGTTAATCGACCGTCGTTTCTAGGCTTGCAACTCTTGTCACACTATACTTATAGGGGAGAGTAGAGCGAAATGCGGTAAAATGGGACCGTGAGACATCACTCAATTTCCCAGTAATTCTTTCATCCCCTATTTTGTGCTAACGATACATTCGCACTTTCAACGCCGATTTGCCCCACTCATTAATCTCGTAAAATCGGTACGCAAAGTTACACATAAATAATTATGTTTAACAAGTGAGAACATTGTTTGTAAGGTTCAAATATACAAGCGTATTTTTCTATTCCCCGTGTCATTAAATATAGTTTGTACCTTGTTCGCAAAACTGACGCCACATGATGCGATCGGCGAGTTGACAGACAAAACTTTGTGGACGCTGCTGGAGAATGAGTTATAAAAAGTTCAAAATTTTTCAACGTCTTTAAAAAATACACATTATTGCCCACAGGTGGATGAAAATATTTTAAATGCAGATGAATGTCAATTCGCGTGTACAAGCTTGCGCAAATTAACTCCGGTCTCATCCGAAACTACCATTCGTGCAAAGCAAGTAACACAATATTTGGATACCGGTGAATTCGGTGCGCGGATAACCGCGATTAAATATTTGTTTCCGGCTTGAGAGTCGAGATCGTCCACCTCTCGGCGAGGGCCTCGAGAGCGTCACCGACAGATTGTATTAGCATCGGGAGCGTCCTACGCTCCGCGACCGTCCCAACGCGATATTGAGTTCCGGTTAAAGCGTGCGCGTGTAAACCCACGCGGGAATAAGTATCGCTGAGGGTTCTCTCGGATATGCGCCATGATATAGGATGGTCCAAACTTCCTGAACTTTGTCGCAACTGCACGGGATTATTGCGACCCGATGTGTACCTTCTGGAGGTCGAAGTTTTGCCGGTACGAGTCGAACGAGTGGCTTATAAATATAGTTTCACCGCACAACCATTTCTCCGTCCTACCCTCGCACTCTCTCTCTCTCTCTCTCTCTCTCTCTCTCTCTTTCTCTTTCTCTCTCTCTCTCTCTCTCTGGCTATCTCTTTCTCTCTTTCTCTACCAACGTCTCACGTGCTGAAAGTTAAGGCAACGCAGGAAGGCTCGGCCGTGTACCAACTTCAGGTCGGCTATAGGTATTAGACGACGAAGAAGCACCGTAGTTGCCGCCGCTGCTACTAGTGCTTCTGGGTACGGCAAGTTTATAGCAACCGGCCTCGTCGCCACGGCATATTCCGGCCAGATTGAATTCAGCGAGGTGATCATCGCGAAGTTCAGCATCGGAGACGCGCGAGGTGCAACCAGCTGCAGCATATGCCACGTACCCGAACCACCTCTGTACTTCCAAACCCGAGTCGAGTTACTCTTCGGAAGCATTTGCAAAGGCCTCGGGCGTATAATTTCGTGAAACGCGACAGTCTGAAGGGAGAAAGAGAGGAAACGATAAGCCGGATATGAAGACAGATGGAGCTGAACGTTGTGCAGTATCGGTATGGCGGCGAAGATGATCTGGCGTAGGGAAAGTGCGAAGCGGACAGAGTGAATCTAACGGGGACACGATGGAAATATAGTAGGATATTAATAGTATTCCTATGGAGCCGCTTCTTCACAGTAGCGGCCTAACGTCTCAATATGGACAACATTACATGTTCACAGACGTTTCCGTACGGCAATCGTGGACATTAGTTCGTTGGGGAATTCTACTTCATCCCCCGCGTTTCGGATATTGGATATTGAAGGGGGTGAAGAAGGGTTTTAGGATGAAGCAAATGAGTCTGGAATGCGAAGGGGTGGAAATAGAAAGGATATCGAAGATGGAGTCAGCGGAAGAAATGGTAAGACGAAAGATATAAATGAGTGATGGGTAACTAAGAATATAAGATTGCAATGCCAGATAACATGGATATCTATGAATTAAAAAAATGACACGCGTATTTCGACCGAGACTAGTCTCGTTAGACTTAAAACGACTTTCGAAAAAAAATGTTCAGAGAGTTTGTGATAAAAATCTTACACCTTTGTTTAACTAATGGCGATAAGTCACGAACTATGAAATATAGTAATCGAGAATGGGGCGAAATGAGACGTATCACGAAGGAGAAAGGAACAAAACGGAATTCTTTAATAACTTTTGGATGGTCGCGATAATAGTGAAGAAATATTTATCGGATAAAATGGGGCATCCATAAGTTATTGAGGGGGGGGGGGGGGGGGGGGGGGGGTGACGAACAATCCCATGTCATGTATCGTATGAAAACACCGAGGAGTCAAAATAAATACAAAAGTTACAATTAATAATACCCGGTTCGGTGTTCTCAGTAACAGTGTAAAAGTAATCGGAAATAAATAATAAGTAATAAATTACATCGTTAAATAGAACGAAAAATTTAAATGAGTGAACGCCTGAAAGAAAATGACTTGCGAAAATGAATGCGCAGGATCGAAACCAGAAATGTTATCGATGATGAACTAGTTTAGAGGAACGGTAACCTAAAGCATATGACCATATGATAGGCGGCTCAGGTTACAAGATACATCACCCTCGGTTGCACCTTTTTTTCCGTCGTGCAGTTTTGTTGCAATAACGCACGATAAAACACCGGAGGACTGCGAGGTACCGACCTCTCCCGCGGCGCATCAGCGGCTGCACCTAATCCATTTTTCCGACCTCATTCTTCGCTGGCCCCAGTCTAACGAGAGAGCATCCGCGTAACGGGGTTAACAACACTGACAAGAAGAAAACTGCATTTTGATGGACCGACGCGACGAGGCAAAACTCGCTGCGCCTAGTCGGCGTATTTTATCGCGTTGCGACTATGCTCGCTCTCGTTCTCAGCTGTGCAACATCGCTCTTGGTGTTACTCTTGCTGGTGGCTTATATGAATACGAACCCAATGCGCGGCCAGAGCGGGGAAGCCCCTGGCAATACGAGTCCGACGCTCTTTACGAGCAGAAGGATATGTGCCAAGCTGCCACCACCTCGGCGTATTAACCGCCTCGAACCGTTATTCCAAAACGAGCGTCAGGGAAGACGGAACGATGATCGGCTGGCGATTGCGACTCATCTAGAATGTCGGTCGTGGGGGCGCGGTAATGATCCATATCTGTGGATTTCTTCGGTACACGGCGAACGTCTGTAGGACCATCGTGTGCGTCCGCGTGCGTGTGTATTATGCGCATATGTCTGGTATTTCCTTCGAGAGACGTTGAAAGACAGAGACGAGAAGGAAAACAGTACGGTGCATCGTAATTTGCGGCATTAAGATGCAAATGAACGATCTCGTATTACGGATGTGGCGGCATGCATTCTAACGAACGAGAAAGAGAGGGAGACGGATAGGATGGATCGGCAGCCGGTAAGCTCAAACTGCTTTATTCATCACCGAGAAGATTTATCGAGCTCGGTCTCTCGGCCCGTTAACAATGGCGACTGCTGTCACGAGATGCGATAAAATGTCATTAGATTAATTACAGAAACCGCATGATAATCACATCCTCTCGGCAAATTACTTTTCGCTGAGCATTTTTTCCATAGCTCGTACTAACCTCGCAACGAGATGCAGATAAATGCGCGCGCGCGCGCGCGTGTGTGTGTGTGTGTGTGTGTGTGTGTGTGTGTGTGTGTGTGTGTGTGTGTGTGTGTGTGTGTGTGTGTGTGTGTGTGTGTGTGTGGAACACGAAGTTCGTTATGTTTTCGGACGGAACTTTTTGAATCTCGCGAGGTAGAGCCAGGAAAGAAAGACAAAACTGTAATTGTTCTCGTTACTCTTCAGTGGACGCAGTGGAGAAGCTCGTTACGCTCGAAAAAGTCATGTTGCAGCTCCCGACATTACGTAATTGCTCGCACAAAGCTTGATAAATGAAAGAGTGATAAAAAAAAAAAAAGAAAAATGATAATAATTCAAACGCAGCTGTACTAATGTATCAAGCTCGAGAGAACGATGAATCCACCTGCGGAGGTATAAAAAAATTCGTATCGAGGGAATATTAATGCACTGATCGTCGCAATTAATGTATGCTCGACTGATGATGCGCAAGGATCAAGCGCGTTATTACGCCGAGATACGGAACAAAGCTGATTTTGCATAATATGCAGATATTCCGCGAGCTCTATATAATGGTAATTTATAGAGTAGAGCGCGGAAGTATAAGAACTGCGGGGATCCGAACCGCACCAGGGACACTGCAATTCAAATACATACATTCCCTCATTTATAAAAAACTCGATGAATCAAGACCGAACAATAATACTTCTTCTGTAATTAAGCGTCAATCAATTAAAGCTATTATGAAATTGTTGAAGATATTTGATCGAGTACACTTGCTCCGTTAACTTCAATGTGTTAAACTCATACAGTGAGATATTTTCTCTGAACCAAATGATCTGCCGATATTTGTGTACCTTATTGATACAATACAACTAATATTCATTCTCCTCACAATATTATTTTCTTGTAGTATGCGTTTTCATGGATTCACTTGTTGCACAATGTTTCGAGTAAGATTTCTCTTCCTTAATGCGATAGTGACAAAAAGACACATATGTGACGTCTTCGTAATTGCGGGAACGAAAGTGCAAAATTATCAAACTTTTTTATTCGCTGCACTTGTTCCGTTGAAGTCGATGTGTGCAACTCAATTGGCGAAATACTTTCCGTCCACCGAAAAATCTATCATTAATCGTGTATCTCTGGGATTGCATGCAATTAATGTTAATTCTCACCACGTTCTCGTCTAATCTGCGATTCCATGGATTAACTTATTGCGTAATCGTTGGGGTGAAATTTCTCTTCCCTAATGCGACAGCGAGGAAGAGACATAGGCGATGTCTACCGTAATAGCCGCAACGAACGTGCAGTATTATAAGTACGTGATGTGTTACAGCGGAGAGTCACCGAGAGAGACTTTCCCCAACGGAATCAGCGAAGCAAGGCGATGATGAGTGCAAGCCGGTTGCCCGGTGCGCCTTCGACCGCCAGTGCCGACGGTCTACGGGGCTCGGCTACCAGCACGTCCGTGTACGTACACCCGCTACTACTTCCCAGGTGCGAATCTCGCGCACGGTACACACACTGCACAAATTTGCGAAGCCAACGTGCCGCTGCGGGACACTGGAACGAATCGTATCTTACGTGCAAGAGAATTCGTACTAATACTCACTTTCTGGAGACTACCGCTATAAACCTCTCGTCATAATGCTTCACGGCGGTTCTGCGTGCACTTTCCCCGCTCTCTCACGTTGTAATATACCGTGGTTGGAGAAGTTTTTTTTTTCAACCTTTTAGGAAGCGCGGATTGAGCTGGGGTTCCGCCAATGAAAAAAAAGTCTCCGTGACTAACGCGAAACGTTGCGAAAGTGTTCTTCCGGATTTGCAGAGATGCATCAGATATGGAATCGAGCTTGAGCCGGCTCTGTGACGGTTCTTCCCTTCCGGGATGCGATATTTGTGCATCCGTAAATCTGTTGAGGTTATAGCTTTTTTCACCGTTTCCAGCTATTATGACATTTTTTAACGATTAAAACCTCGTCGGTGATTTATCGGGCCTGTGCCGAAACTCTTCCAGATCTCAAAGGATTCTGGTGTAACCATATTGAATTCATTTTATAGTTATATTCCGCGAAGAGGTTGTGGTATTGAAACGATCCAGTGGATTGGAGTGAGTAGAGACTCATGATCAAGTTATTCGCTTCAAATTAATTAATGGTTAATAGTCGGTGTCTCAGTTGTTATCCCGAAGAGCGAATCACCCACGAACTGAGGTACTCTGTATTTCACACAATCGATTGAAACTTCATCACCCTCGCCGCGAGAGTTGCCCGTAGCGACATCAACAATTTGTGCGTCTCATAAATGCATGTACCAACAATTTACCCTGAAGCGATCCAGTGTAAATAGATGGACGAGAAATTCATGACCGATTCGCTTCTATTACCTTACCAATAATTAATTTTTGGAGCAAATCAATGAAGCTCGTACGGGTATTACTGCATCGGCTACTCTCTTGTTATTCCCAAGTGGGAATTATGCCTAAAAGCTGAGGTTCTCCGCCTTCGTACAATTGATAAAACGTCATCACCCTCGTTGTACGAATTGCCATTAACGAGCGTCAACAGTTTCCGTTACTCTTATATGCATGCATAAATAATTAGCAAATGAAAACGAGCCGGTAAAGTTCCTTGTCACTGTAAATACACTGACGAAAAATTCATGACCGGGCTATTCCTTTCTAACAGCTTATTCGCAGGTAATTTTTGGAGCGAATTTATTGAGTTTGTACGAGCATTGCTGCTTCGGCATTTCGTTTCCTATTACGAAGAGGAACTTATGCCTAAGAACTCGGGTACCGCTGTATCATACGATGATGAAGTAAAACTTCATCACCCTAGTCATACGAGTTGCTAGTAGCTAGCGTCAACAGTTTCTGTTACTCACATATACACGGACAAGGTAGGAACACGTCTTGCGTATCCCTCACTCGCGCTGCTCACGGTTAATTTCATCGCAATGTGTGCAATCAAGCTCGAGGCTGACGATTTTGCATACGCTCTCGTGGAACACCTAGAGATAATTCAAATCCAAGCGACTCTACGCGCATTCTGAGCGTTGGCACAGGACGCGGCGAGATGGCAAAACCAGACGAGGGCGAAGGGTGAAGAGCACGACGAGAGACTTCAATGTAGCCAAAGTGAACACATATACGTAGATGCCAAGATGAGGCATCTACCAAGTCAGTTTCCACGCGTACTCTTTGCGACTGTGTGGCATCTCCGAGCTATTTCCGTGCAATCTCGGCCGGGCTAATCTGGTTGCATGGGAGTTACTACGCGTCTCTCTGCTTCGGATCTCCGGTTCTTCGCAAAAGACGGAAAGCGGATATTGAGAGAGCGAGCTGTGTGTGCCGTAGGAGTTCAAACGACTTCACGCTTCGTCCGTTCGCTGGGATTTGCAATGAGCGTGCAGTTCATTATTAATGAGAAACCAATGTCGTATTGTGGAGGTTGCCGTTTTCTCGTAAATTTTTTATCCTCGGTGAACAGCTTCGCAAAATATTTCATACAACCTTCGATTCATTGATCGAATTCGCGTCGACGGCTATTCGATCACCCAGTAAGGTAAAGGCTCCAGCTTTTGTTACTCTCCTGGTTTGGTACAGAGGTACTTGTAGCATAGTCGGGTTACTCCACCATTCGATATACCAATGGGTGGCGCTGGCTCGAGGTGTCACAAACTGCAACTCGTGGTCCTTATTGGTTACGATTTTATACGCTTAGTCGGAGGATCTTTTTATAAAAAAAAACAACAACAAGATGACAGAAGCGACTGACACCAGAAAAGTTGAATTTACAGTAGTCTGATTACACTTAAACTACGTTAGTCTATAAGAGCTCAATTTTTGATAAAAATGCCAAATCACCTTTCCTTATTAAATTCAATTGTATATCAATGGAAATTTGACTCTGCTGATAAATTTGATTGAATTTAAGTAATTGAATGAGAGTACAAGTGCACGAAGTAGTTCGTAACTGGTACACGCGATAACGGAGTCTCCCAGGCACGCCCGTGTGGACGACTTCGCGGTTATTGCCTTGTACCTCATTTGCTCGTTCTGCCATCTCCAGCCAGTCTCTCTTCACACTTCCACTTCGTTACAAGGGACTGACAATTTTTCTCGGGCACCCTCGACCCCGTTATCGGTCGCTCCGCTATGATTTCAAAGTTGCGGATCGCTTCGGTGGGTAAAAGAAACGTCAGCGTGTCTCACTTCGTCCCCAGTATCACCGAACAACTTCTTTTCATCATCTTATTTTCTGCTTCCTCTTCGTCTTCACTCTCGACTTGTCCCAGCAACAAATTTCGCAACTTTGCGGCCATACACGAGCACAGCTGACGTTCTGCAATATCACGCTCTATACGTCCAATTACAAAAGTTCGTAAAAGTATTACGCCGCGCTGAATTCCCTTCCATGAACCTGGCAGAAGGAATTCGGAGATAATACACTGGATCGATGTGTTTTCGATGGACGAATCGCCGGTGTCGGTGGTGCGTTTGGATTTACTTGCCTGCCCGATACTTGCTGTCGGAACCGTGAGACGTGACACGTCTGTTAGGATCTGGCGCTGGTAGGAAATTCATGCCGTAACGATAGGAAACTAGTTAACTCGGGTGCGGAATAACGTTCTGTGTGTGCGTATGGGAGCCACGGTTGCTGTGGAAATATCCAAGTCTTCCAGTCACTGTCCATCCACCACTGCTGAGATGCGAACCACTCAATTACAGCGTGGCTCGAAGGCCCTTAGGATCAGAAACACCGAGTCTCCCTCGAACCCGAGGCGATCCAAGGAATTCTTGCCGCTCCGGTCGGGGGAACGAGAGACTCCCTTACATCCTTCTTTCCTCATCTACACTATTATATATTGTGAGTGACTTGTATGTATTCATGTAGCGCGAGCGAGGCGCGTATTCACGAATATCCGAGATACGGCCTTTGAAAGGCCTGTCATCAGATTGTGCCATCAACTCTACTAATCATGTCATACACTCCCATTTTAATGTTCATGTGTATTGCATATCTGCAAGACATTAAATGTATATTGGGTCGAGAAGTTTGTGTCATGGCATATTGTCGGATACAATCTATTATAGAACCGATGCACTTCGTATTAAGACGGAATGTGGGGATAAGGTAGATACTAACACCTACACGGCGCTCATTTGTGGTCGGATTTGCAACTATCCATTCGAGCGTTTTTAAGATTTTATGCGAGTTCGACTAAAATCACCAAGGTTTTTTGTCAATCAATGGGTTTGCAGGTCTAACGACGAGGTGACTATGGATTTGGCCGTCGAATGACTATTTCTAAGTTCTAAACTGTAGTGAATTTTAACTTTGGACAAACCTTCCTGAAGGGAAGCTGGAGGAAGATTTGGACTATGCTGATCTAATCTTGGCCCGATACAAATTAAGCCCCTGCGTATCTTGGCCAATGCCTACCAGGACAGCACCAGTAAACGGTGGGTGATCGAGGAAGTGTTGCGACAGGAAACGATTTGAACGCCAGACGTAATCTCGGTAAGCTTGGAGAAGCGTCGACACGTTTGCGACGCTGGTTTCCGGTGACCTGTGGCTAACGTCATGGGCCAGGCCGGGCTCTCAGGAAATTGAGCCATCTAGTCGGAGCGCGATCGTCAAATAGGATAGATAGGATATATGTGTGATGTCGTGTAGAAATAGGCCGCGATCCTTGTGGTCGTCATAATTGACGTGGTCGCAACGTCGGCGGCCCCGTTCTATATAACTGCCCTTTTCAATAAAACACAATGCGCCTTTCGGTGGCTCTTTTGAACACAATTAAGTGTCTATTTTAACTTCTCCCGTCTGCACGGACTGTTCCGATTTAGTCGAGATCCGCATTCGCGGAACCCGTGAGGATTCTCGAGGTACGCAGTTAGAAGGTTAATAACTTATTAACCTCATTAGCGAGACGTAACCATGAACTTTGTGACATTACACTGCGACTGATATTTTCAGCCATCAAATCCGCCCCCGCTCCTTCGCTCACGTCAGCGAACCTCGAAAGCCACGCATAGCTGGGTGCGTGTTTGGCGCGGGTACTCGCTATTCAACTCGGCAACGCTGGTGTTTTACTTTGAACGGTTCACACATGCGGCCCACTGTACAGGAACTCCGCGGCCTAGGACGTATATCGCTATATCCTTGCCCGGATCCTCGAACTCCTTCCCAGTATGTGTCGTTCTCGAAGAGCACTTTGAGCGATCGCGGAGCTCAGGACGCGCGTAAATAGTACTAATGTGACTTCTCCCTTGTACCAGTACATAGATGTGTACTGCAGAGCTTTTCCTTCACGTACTACAAGCGTTACGTGACGTATTACATCGCACTCTGTTGCACCATTTAACGTGAATACTGGAATAATTAAAATTTCGTGACATCGGTATGAACGATTCGTCTCGTTTTTATAAGAAAACAAATGAATGATTCAACTGATCGCTCGGTATTCAAAGTTCACCTTTCTCCGAAACGATTCGATGAAATAAGCACCAAGACGAGACACACCCGAACGCTCGAGATTATCGTACCGCGAGGTGCTTCCCTCATGAGCGTACTCTCCACCTCAACCATATCTACGTCGCTCGTCATTTTCCCCTTTTTATATACCTTATCATCGAATAGAATTGCCACTCGCTATCGTGCTTCATGCCGCGCAACTAAAGTTCGATCGCTTCGACTCGTCGATTTGACACTCCCGTGCTAACATCGTGTTATTCGTTTTTCTTTCCACACGCGCGAATACACGATATATGTTGCTCACACTGTTTCGCGTTTGTTGACGTTCGGTTCCAACGACCACACTACATGCGCACTGTTTCGCGTTTGTTGACGTTCAGTTCCGACGATCACACTACATGCGTATCGGCGGCCGCTACCGCTATAGCTTACGGCAGAACTCTGTTGTTATTGCGCAGGGATTACGCGCGAAAACTAAGGCACCGTCTCACCTCTGTTTCGACGTGCGACTGGAGGCTCTCGATGCCGGTTTTATCATTGAATGTACACGTCGCGGCATCGTCTCACGAAAGCCACCCCTACGTACAGCATCGGCCACTTTATTCCGGTAGAAAAACAAACACCGGTTAGTCCATTTATAAATCCGAGATCGACGATTATTGCGACACTAATTAACGTGAGATTATTTACTTGTAAACCCGTATACTATGATAATACGACACTGGATTGAATTCACAAAAGACGAGACACACATTCGCGTTAAGTGACACGGAGCAGGGGTGAATACGGAATGATATACGCGCACACGGGGACCAACTATCCCTCTGCGTGCCCCGTGTGCGGCAGGCACTTGAAAACTTTGAAAACTGTTTATCTGCGACGGATATTTTCAGTCATCAAATCCCCTCCCGCTCCTTCGCTCACGTCAGCGAACCTCGAAAGCCACGCATAGCTGTGTGCGTGTTTGGCGCGGGTACTCGCTATTCAACTCGGCAACGCTGGTGTTTTACTTTGAACGGTTCACACATGCGCCCACTGTACAGGAACTCCGCGGCCTAGGACGTATATCGCTATATCCTTGCCCGGATCCTCGAACTCCTTCCCAGTACGTGTCGTTCTCGAAGAGCACTTTGAGCGATCGCGGAGCTCAGGACTCGCGTAAATAGTACTACTGCGACTTCTCCCTTGTACCGGTACATAGATGTGTACTGCAGAGCTTCTGCTTCACGTACTACAAGCGTTACGTGACGTATTACATTGCACTCTGTTGCACCCGCTAACGTGAATACTGGAATGATTAAATTCGTAAATTAAATTTCGTGACATCGGTATTAACGATTCGTCTGGTTTTTATAAGAAAACAAATGAATGATTCAACTGATCGCTCGGTATTCAAAGTCCACCTTTCTCCGAAACGATTCTATGAAATAAGAACCAATTGCGTTCGATTTATCGATTGAAGGATTGCTTGTTTTACAGCTTGGAAGAAAATTTTTGTTGGTTTTCTAACTAACGTAAAGTCGCACGTCTCCTCTTCTGGCTACAGAGCATAAACAGTATATAATAATTTTACCAGTATAATTATCTTTGAAATATGTAAATACGTTGCAATCGATAAAGGCACGAGGGGGACGCGCAGTAATGTCGTCTCGAAAGCGCACCAGAAGAACTGTATCTTCAGTACCGGTGAAGTGGAGTGAGAAGGTCCGCCAAAACGCCATGAATCAAATGGCTCAACGACTTTGAGTGTACGGAGAGAATCTTGGTGATCCTCGTCACAGCATAAGCCGCAAGTCTCCGACGTTTCGGAGCACTGTGAGTTGGAGGCAGAGAGTATGTGCAACGAGGCCAAGGATAAACGGTACAACTTATAACACGAGTCCCCAGATTTGTCGACTACTTCGGTGGGCTCCCGGAAAACCCTTCCTTGTGGAACTGACGATGTGACTACCGTCAGATTCTCAACGAGAAGACGACAACGACGGCGACGAGTTGCTAAGTACAACCAACCGTGTGCCTAGTTTGAACGTAACGATAAACGCTCATTCCTCGATAGTTCGCAAACATTGGGCGTAATAGATAAACACGAATGAAAATACCGAAACTTGTAAAAAAAAAAGACGACATCGTTGAATCCCGCATTGTAGGTTTCAAGCAATCAATGAAAAAAATTGCAGTTCTCCTGATTGTGACCAGAGTTGCAAAACCAGTGATTGCTTCAGCTTCTAATAGAGGTTTCATTTCGGGCAATGTCATTAACTCTGAGTGAGATTGAAAAAAAATATGCGTCATAGCTGCAGCCTGTACCAAATTCCCCGGTTATATTGTTCCCGACGCTTTTTCGCTCCGTGTTGTTTCACGCTTTCTTTGGAGGGACACTGTGCAGCTTCGTGTAAAGATCCACGTGCAGAATAAACCGGTAATGTTTTACCCTCCTGAGTTTTTTTCCCCTAACTCTCCGAGTCCCGAGCGCCACTTCCGCTTTTCTCTGCCGCAATTTTCACCGCTTCTACACAATTGCGCATAGCCGCGACGCTCGTGACGCGTCGGTGTACAGGTGTGCATGCGCTCGCGATGCAAGTTAGCAATTGCACGACGTTGACTGGTCGAGGTAACCATAGTGACATCCGAGAGCGTCGGCGGTCGTGAGCTCGTCGCCGGGCTTAACACAGACAACACGCTTCGTCCCAGTTCGGACGGAGTGTTGAAACCCTCTGTGGGCCACTAAGTGGAACGAACGCGGGAACCGCGCGGTGGCGGAACGGGAAATTTGCAATGTCCCGTGAACCAGCGGTACAGTAGCGAAGCTCTTGAGGTTTTGCGTCCTTCTAATCATGCGTCGAGGACGCGTGTGATTCCTACGGTATCTACATGAATCTTCTTCGGGCTGCGAGGTTTAGCTAATCACCCTTGGCTACTTCTTTTAACCGAGGTTTTAACCTACCGGGTTTTTTATTGTAATCACATTGAGGCACAAAATCACCTGGTTCGAATAAATGCTGTTATGCGATAAATGGAAAATCCGCAAGAATTTTGAAACCGATCATTTTTTGATGCTCTTCTGTGTAATATAATCTAAGTATATCTAAGTGTATGTTTCTCATATACTTTATCAATGACCAGTTATTTTAATGAAACGAAAATATTTTAACAATTATCAGCCACAGCTCAGAAATCATCTTAATACCCTCCACCGTCAGGATTAGCTTTCAATAATCGAAGCACGAAAAAATTATATATGAAGAAATAGGATCAGAAGAAAATGATGAATTCAAGTTTAATCATCCAAATTACCGTACAAAGAGGTATAAAAATGGTGCTGCTTTAAGAATCGTAAAAATCCGTATAATTAAGTCGTACAGTATCTTTCTTGTGTCCGTCACGTCAATCATCATTGAGAATCTTGGGCACCGCCGCTACGGGGCACCTGCGGTGTAAAAACACACGGTCGCAATTGCCGCAGCAGGTGAGATTGCGTACTCTCGCCCGTGGGTTATTTTATGCACAAAGATTCACCACACTGGGCACCCTCTTGACTCGTTCTCGTTGTCGACGATGGGCCACACGCCAGCCGGCAATCTAGCCGGACTAGACCTCCCTTATTTCTTATTCTTTCTCGGCTCTCGTCGCGGCAACAACGATAATTATAGCGTTGGAACCAACGAGTCATTACCGCGGGCTGGGATCATCACAATTTTTCGCCTCGTCTCGTAGACGACGTTGCGGCATCTCCCTGGTCGCTCACTACCTTCCTCTAGTATTTGCCTCGAGATACGGTTATACCTACATAAACGCCAAGTTTTTTTGTTTTTTTTGTAAAACGAATGAAAAGAAGAGAGCTGGGACTTTTGCAATTATTAGTCAAGGACATTGCACACGAACGACGATAAAATGGATGGCGATCGAGGCGTCCGGAGTATAATTTTCTCACTCGCGGAGGACAGAAGGTTGATAAAACACCTGCAACATCGCACACACTGGTCCAGATCAATAACATTACGTGCATGCTCGGTCCACCTCGAAGCTAGTCCTGAGAAATTAATCAATCTCTGCGCCACACACGGGATGGGTGTAAGATCGTTAGAAAATTAATTACTATAGCCGTAACAAATTAACGATCTCATCTCGTTCTCGCGTCGTTGGGTTTTCTTTGCACCGCCGGTTTTTCGCGTACTTCCAAGGCTCGACGAATCTACCGGGAAACACGAAACAGGCGTATCGATCTTTCCGTCAGTGAAACGTGACTCTGTACGATAGACTCGTGGATGAAGCGCGCATGGGGAAAAATCAATGAAGACGACCATTATGGGTTATGGTCAGAAAAATGTCGGCAAAAGTTAATCGCGCTTTGGTCACTGGAGGGTCAGTGACCAAACTAAAAGACGAGCTAGGGTCGCAGGTCAGAAAATAATTATCCTCTCATGCGGAAATCCATCCGCTGAACTGCGTTTTACAAGAATCAATGACTGCCAACTGCTCAAAGTAACGACTTTGTACCTTGGCTCCAACTTCACCAAACTTCGAGGAATCGCGTCAAAAGTTTCTATCAAGAATAACTATCAAGAATAGTGGTAAGAAATGCGGAAAAATTTTTTAGTTATGACAGCGAAAATGTGCGTAGTGAGTGCATTTTGCTGTAACAGTAACACAATTTGTATTTGTAGCGAATATGTTTTTTTTTTTTCCAGAAAATAATTTGTAACGGGAACAAAATTACATGACACGGAAGATTTGCTGGCATAGCAAGTAATTTGTTGATGTAGCAATTGATTCGCTGATACATTCAAGTATTTTCGCAGGTCATTAATTTTGTTTGTGACAAGCGGTCGCTAAGCAAGGGTATGCAGTTAATTTACCACAATCTCAATTAATTGAAAGCATTGCAGGAAGTGAAGCATTCCGATATGCAATAAAGTAAAAACAAGCGATGCATGAAAGGACGCAGCAGCCGGCGCCACGATTTTCCGTCGTTGAGAGATCGATTTTTCGAATTGAGGTGAAATCGGAGCGCATCGTCTAGAAAGAATCGATATATGAATTTATAGAATTCCATGGCTCGTTCTACAGCGAATGAGTCTGCTTCAAAAGATTAGTCTGCGAATGTGCGAGACTCTGACCAGGGTTTTTTTCCGTCAGTCTTGCACGTCCGTTGATGTTCAGCTCATCAATAATAGTAATTTCTTATTGAAAATGATACTGAGGAAAATTAAATTCAACCAAGTTTTTTTTCATTTTTTAAAACTCAGTTATAATATTATCATCATACAAATTTTGCATAGCAAAAACATTGTCTAGAGTCTCTTAACGGTATGCATCGAATATTTGCACGATATGTAAATTAATGTAGATTTTATGAAATGGTGCAAAAAAAAAGCAGGAGCACACAGCGCAAACGAAACGGGCAAAACGAATTTTCATATTTCGAGGGAAATGTCCATTCTATCCCAGTATTGAGCGAATGAGAGAACAGCTCCCCGCGGAAGTCTCAAGTGCGTTAATCGTTAACGTTAGTTTGTTCGGAGTACAAAGTTCTGGATATCCCGTGGGACTCGTGCCTGGCAGCACGTCGGGATAGGGCAGGTAGGCACACATTACCTACTCTGTGTCGGAGATAAAAGCAGGAATGCTATCGCTTGAACTGGCACGAAAGCTCTCAAACGTTATTAATAATATCACGCTCGGTATAGTCTGTTACTAGAGTACACATTCGCGCACGGTCACGCACGTTTCCTGAGCTCCGGCAGCACCGCTCGGTTTCGACATTAGGTAATTCCATTGTAAGAACGGATAGCCGTGTTCGACACGGTACACGCGAGGCCCAACTCCTCCCCATTTTACCCCGACATGGAAGCATAGACTTCTCATTATCATCAAGTGCGGCGTCGTACTTTACCAAAGCAGGCTGTGAAATTGGCAAACAGTGATCCTACTCCGAATTTCAATTAATATAAAGAATTGAAATGCCCCGAGGTAACCTTCGACAATGTTCATCGACTCCACGTGTCAAGAAGTCAGTCCTTGATACGTAGAATTTATTGAACTTCCGGTCCTGCGAGAGACACACCCTGAGAGAAGGATATAGTAAAAACAACCCGTTATCTAGAGAGAAGTTAACTAGAGAAGGCCTCAGCGATGGTAGAAAGTCCCAGATTTTCAAAGAATTTTTAGCACAATGTCTACGAACAATTATTACAAATTCGGTACTTCTGGTCATCAAAGAAATATTTTCATAGATTACCCCGCACGTAACTAAATCGCCATCTATTACGTAAAATCCTAGGTTTTTAAAGAATTCTTACCCCCAGTAACTGTGCAACCTCGCCTAAATCCTTGCTCGTTTATTTAAAAAAATTGAGATCGCTCTCAAATGAACATGTAAAAACCAGAAGGGTTTTTGGTTATTTTAAAGAACCAGCAAGGATCTCATTAAGGAAACTCCAGGGTGGCCTAGTAGTGGAAAGTCGACTACAGGGCACGCGGATTTCCGACTACCTGGCATGCGAGAGATAGCTTCGTGTCGGATTATCTCGGGCGTCTCACGTCCACGATCATAATTCTTACGTTCGTGTTATCTACAAAGCTGAAGGGGTAATTGTTCGCAAACTTTAGCTTGTTCCTTTTGGAAAGATAATCTTGCCGTATTCGAATAACAAGTTGATGAAGTAAAATAAAAGTGTACAAATTCAGAGACATACCTTAAAGGGTATTTTTTTTTAACCCCGAAGAAAATTTATTACGAACATCCGCACCGTTCTTGTGCTTAAAAGAAGGTACATATGGTCGTTTCCGCTCGGCAAAAAATCCACGGTAATTATAGAGTTGAAAAAAATTGTACGTCGTTGGAAGTTGCGAGAGTCGAAAAGCTGAAAAGCCCATTAATGCACGATATCAATGAAAGTATAAGTGACGCGAGTAGAATCGTCGAGAATTTTATCCGAGGTAGATGGAAGGACCACCCATGTAGGGATTCCGCAGGATCGGCTCAGCCAGTGTGGTGCCAGCGAAAACGACCGGGGAGAGAAAAGGAAGACAGCGGAGAGAAAAACGTGTTTCACAACCGATAATTTGATGTTGAAGAAGCAACGCGCTGGCAAGCAACGACTAGGCAATCTGGGCGGCGCTATTATGGAACCGGTGCGTGAATCGCTAACGAGCCTTAGCTACAAACTTGCACCACGACGAAAAGAAAAACACGCGATAAAAATCGAATGAAAATTCTCTTCTCACGATCGAAGTACGTAATTTCATTTATATGCCGATGACGTCGGGGATGAGCGGTGGAGATGTAGGTGCGCGGAGACCGGAGGCAATCCCGAAGAAGGCCGAAAGAAAGTGCAGTGGACTTGACGAAGGTCGTACGAAGCATGCGAGAGTTATCGACAATGTTACTTAGTTACTTTTACTGAGGCTTACAGATACAACTTTACGCGAAATATTTTTTCCGTCTATTCCAATTGAAGGGTTTTGTACTGAACTACGATATGAGGAGACTCACGCTGGGTGCAAACACGTCGGTGCCGAAAAATGGGGTCTTTTAGCCAGAACCGAAGTTTTCTGTATGTCCGGTTAAAAAGTGAGATTTTCAAACCGAAATTACCGTTATTCTGTATGACGTCACTTCCGGCCAAAAAATTTCCACTTACGGACTAAAACCAAGATTTCAATATCAAAAGTTGCATCAGAATAAAATGTAAGCTGTCATCTGTAACATAAAATTGACGGACATCTGTTACTTTTTTATTACATTTCAAGCTACCGTCTGTGAGAAATTGTGAATAAACGATGCGGCACCAACGCCAGCAGCATTTCCTATCCTATGGGTCAATGAACGACCTCTCGTTCGATACAACCGCACGTAAAGAATACTATGAACGTAGTGTAAGTCGCGTTTGTACACGAGGGGGAAGTTTACACTGTCTCCAGTTGCGATAGCGTACGGCACATTTAATATTCCGTAGCTGAGCTCGACAGCCCGCACGATCCATACCCGCACTAGTCCGTACTGCACAAGTCTGCCCGAAGCGAGAATCGAGCTTCATTCTAGCTCTTCCGTATAGTTTTTTTCGTCCACAACCGCGAAAACTAAAAGACACAAGAGCTTTTTACATTCACACAGATAATTATATTCTAATGTTTTACACATGAAAATTACCTTATTATTATTATTATTATTATTATTATTATTATTATTCGAACAAAAATAAAAAGACAATACATCGACTGCGCGACATGTAAGCCGGACATTGCAAGAGCTTCGCACGTGCAATTTAAATGCAAGTGTGACAACACCAATAAATTAGAGCGAACAGGACGTATGGTAATACGAGACCATTCGTGACTTGGCACCTTTCAACTGGCAAAAAAACGGCTAATTATTGAACGGTTAGAAGGATGGAGTACTTGTTCGCTCCAAAATTGCAGCTTTAGAGCTGGAGATTTTCGAACTTGCGGGGCTCAACATTTTCCAAAATGCTCTTTTTTCTTAATCAAAGACAAATTTATCGAGAGACAATCAATTAAAACGAAAATACATAACAGATGAATGACAGTCGTACGGTAAGAGCCATGTTGCTTGTTAACCCTTTTACTATATAAGTTTTTACCGGACGCTGATAAATAGGGACATATGTCTTAGGAGAAGATAAATGTACTTTTGGATGGCACTTATTTTATCCACCTTAGACCACCGGAGATGTAGTAAGAAAATCGGCAGAGTCAATACGTGCATCGCTCGAGTAATTTCAAACGGTTATAGAAACTTCTTTACGAAACCGAGCGAGCCCGTGTGATTCGAATTCTATTCCCATGGATCGTTTCAACGACAGAGTCGCTTGAGTCTTCGTTCTCATTGTTCTCCTGCTCATTCGGGAGACCATCGAATACGATAAAGCCTTTCAAACGGGTGCAAGCGACCTCTCACCGCCTATGCAGAGACCTATAGAGAGTTTCATGTGTCGATGTATTGACCATGATCTGACAACGATACTTTCCCACACCGAGTCCAGGACCTCGATCTGACCTCTGTCAATACAAGCCGCTTATTTACACACTGAACAAAAGAGTGAACTTTGGCGGAGCCTCGAGAGATTTTACGACTATGCCTATGTGACACGTATAATAGCACAATGGGACACGTACGAAACAATAGTGCAACAGACACAAAAATTCCGGATACGTTATCGACGTTAATGAAAATCTTGGCGTCGAACATTATTGCAGTGACTCTTTAACGTGGTCATGTTCAATGGTGGGGTAACTCCGTTTCGTATGTAGAATATTCCATGTGCTCACCACGCGATCCAAATAACACTGAATCTACGCCGTATTTAATTCGGAGTTAAATCTGCCATAGGTTTTAGTAGTCAAACCCGCACTATCCGGGTCATTTAAACTCGGAACGTTACACATGGGTTTGCAAGATCCACAATTTCTTGAACCGACAGAATCAAGATCAATCCTAGCCGCAATCCGATATACAGGAGAAAAATACCGTCTTTTTCGACGACGAAGCTACCGATAACACATTGTCATCTTCAAGACATGCAAAACGCCATTTCCGACGTCATTCAGATTTCACAATGTGTGACAGAAACCCGATTTTTTCGCATTTTTCTCGGAGTCTCCTCACAATACAACGGCTGAGAGACCAAGCTTCTTAGATTCCGGGGTCGATCAGAGTAGCGAACTCAGCGAACTGATCGGAGGGATGGATAATGGTCCGTTTGGAAGGCTATGGGTTAGGAGTACAGCTAAACTGTAGGAGCAGTGTACAGCGATGCGCGGGTTTTTACCATGTGTGCTGTACAGATGCAGCACATGCATTCGCACTCCGAGTTCTCTAATGGTTAGCCCCTTCTCCCACACACTCGACTCGGTTCATTTACATTGCCGCCAGCCCCCCGGTGTCGGTTTGTGAAGCGTACGTGTTTCCCGGGTCGCAACTCGCCGGAGATCGTGGGGGTTGGTTGCCGGGTACGGATCGGATCTGTTCGGGCGAGTGAATGACGCGACCACCCTTTCCCTTAATCAATGTTATCGCGAGATTAACCGTGGGTTGCCATCGGTGAGACGAGGCAGCAGTCGCGTATGCATGTGTCCACAGTCAGAGGCTTGACATCCTCTGGGCATGGACAGCAGCGGCGAATCTCCGGCTCGACGGGATGGCGTGGTCCTACATATATGTGCTGACGCTTCGATGTCTGCGGCTATGTGGATGTGCACGTACTCGCCAGGATCCACACGGGCATACTGATCGGCTCGATACAATTGCCGAGCATAGGGATTCGAAGCAAAAACTGCATTAACTCGGGTTCAACTTCACCACGCAGCCATCCTATTATACCTAACTGTGGGCCAACGCCTCACTTCATCCCCAAGCTTTCATCATCCCTCACACGCATGCTAACTAGTCCCGCGTGTCTACGAAGTACACACACTCCGATCGTGTACACACATTATCGCTTGGCATCCCTTTGTTCATACGGGGAACGGTGGACAGAGGGACGCGAGCTTTGCTTTCCTCACTCGACTCGTGATGTGACTGTTGTTGCTCGCTCTCGCACAGAGATTTAACTCTGTTCAATCGGGGAATCAATCGGTCGGCTATCCTCAATTTGCCGAATTCTAAAACTCTATGGCGTTGACCAATCCATGGCCATGGCAATGGCACGTACGTAACGTGCTTGAGATACAAATACACGCTACTGGGTGTTTGTGTTTGTGCGTGTATGTGTGTCCGCACGTAGAATTCTTTAACGAGACGATCGATAAGCGACGTTAGCGCAAAGTTCTCGATCAAATCTCCTCGATTGGTCAGACGTCCCAATTCAGTTGACTTTGACTCTCGTTTGGCTTGTTCGTTCGCCTCTCTAAAAAATTGGAGCTAAAAGAATGTAATTCTGCATGCACTTTCGTTAAAGCGCTAGTAAATAAATGTGGAATGATTGATAGAAAGTGCTCGGCGATTAACTAAATAACATTTCGGTAGGATTTACATGATGTAACATAGTGAAATCTCGCCTTATAGTTGTATGCTAGGAGCGAAATGGTGTAGAATGCGAATGGTATGGATCGGTTAGAGTAAGTCTGCATGGTCATTGGATGATCAAATCGCATTTCGCACGCCGTGAAATGTTTCCTCTGCGCTACATGCAATGCCGTACCAGAACTGGTTGAGTGTAGAGGATTCGCGGTTGTGCCAAACGTACACACTGAATAATTGCCAAAATTAACGGGGAATTACGGTTACATTAACAGCGTTCGTGGTAGGAACCGTGGGCTCGAATCATTGACCGGTGTTCGGGGAATTTATACCATGTTGCATTGTGTCGCTAATAATGGATATAAGATATATGATGGTGCATGCACCGACAGGTAGAGGACCACTGCGAAATCGTGCGCAAGGTTGACCGCGAAGCGTTCCCAACGTTCCAAAAATTCGACCCACCGGAATTGACGCTCGTAGAGTCGCACATGAACGTACCTCAATACTAGCCGGAATTAAGAGTGTCTCGTGCTGAGGAGTACAAACGACCCGTCTATCGGAATTTATTAACCATAGTGCCTAAAAATTTGTATGCATTAACGAAAAAAAAAAAACCTTAGTAAATATCATTGTCACAACTAACGTATCTTCAATTTGTGTGCATCAAGTCAAAGATAATGGATTTTGGATGAAGCATCAAAATGTCGAAAAGAGGGATGCAAAAATCTGTGTAATTTTGGAGGTTTAAAAAAGATTGGATTTGATGCCAAGGAACACGACACGATGATCTGTTTGATCACGAATGTAAATACCGAGATCGCCTCTTTACATCTGTAAAAGTCGACAACTTTGCGAACGGAGTTCATTTACTTCGATCACGTTCGCGAGAGGAGATATACCCGAGCAGAAACGTTCGCTGCGATCCTATATTCTACGTATACTGTATCAAGATTCTATTCGTGCCGCGGCGATCTTGTAATTCGTTCGTTTTCTCGTTCACCATCGATAGCAATACACATTCCCATTCGTGACATATCACGACGGACGGTATGAAAGATACTACGGCCGTTAGTGGGGCTATCAGAAATATATTACGGTATGGTGTTTGAATCACATCGAGAGAAAGCAACGAAAGTTTCGACACAACGCTCGTACCGAAATCCACACTCTGTAGCTTATAAATCTGGCCGGACGTGCATTCCCCTTTACGCTCACAATTCTGCACTCTTCCAAAGCCTCTCAAAGGGCATGACTAAGTACATACTCTACGGTGAAACCGTAGCATACTCTACCGTCGGTTTCGCTTGGCTTCGAAACAAGACAAGACGTTTGCTAAAGCACAGGACTAAGGTTCAACGACCATCGATGCAAACCACATTGCTTAATCGCGTCACGAACTTGCTCCAGTCACTCCGGTCCCTTCATCGACAATTATTCGTCGCTCATCTTCAAACAAGTGTAGTTGTTCAGACAGACTATTTCTACTTATTCCTGAAATTCTTTCAGCTATTATGTCACATTATGCTTGCGATGTGTGTTACTGATATAAACAGTGTATACTTTTTTATTATTTCTTTCGGAGCACCCCATCGAGTTTACCAACTTTCTGTACCACTAAGTAGGTTAGGCAATCTAAGGAATCTCCAAATTTTCAGAAAAATCCATAAAATGTTCCGCGATTCCGTCGGGAAGCAAAGAAATCGCTGTTTAGAATACGCAAAATCACCCTTTTCCACCATAAGAAAGCTTCCTCTATGAGAAAAAAAAGAAGAAGATATAGGAAAATGTGTCGCTCGTTTCCGGCTATGTCACAAGGTTTCAGTTCACGAGAATAGAGCCTGGCAATCCCATTTTCTCGGAACAGCTCGGTGTGAATTCACGAGGGATGCAGCTGCATCGGGAGCTTCAATATCATAATCGGAGCACCTGGTTCTACTTGATTCCGATCATGTTTCTGTTTTTCTTTCATCGAGTTCACGCTCACGCGACTGAAACGATAAGATACTGAGTGCGACTCGTCTGCATGAAAATAAGAATCCAAGACTAGATTTTTTCATAGTAAATACTAAAAACGAAAAAGCACATAACAGGTGCAGAAACTCAACAACGAGAACAAATACTATGTACAAATTTAATATTTAATGCTGCTTCACTGCTCCACTAAGACAAACAATTTCATTATATAAAGTCAAAGGATACTCAATTTATCATCTCATTTAATTTGTTTAATAGATTTATCTTGAAAATTCGATTTTTTCTCTCTTCTCCGATTGTGGCTGCTTAGATGCGTTCTTGGAGTGTAAAACGTACACAGTCATTTCCACGACCGTGTGCTCGACACTTCAATGGTCAAGCAGCGATCGGACACTGAACGGAGAACTCCGTTCAGCGGACACCCCCGGCGCACTATTCCTACAGTACTGCACAATATACATGTTGTTTCACATATATGCACATATAGGTGCGTACATACCGGGCGAAACACAGGAGAGACAATACGTGTGTACCAGCAAATTGAAGCGTGGTATTGTCTAAGCAGAAGTCACGGAGGCAAACGAAAGGAGCCGGAGAATGTCTCCTCGCCGAGCTTTGGCGTCGGTGGCAATCCCTGCGAGCCTCGCAAACCGCGACTCCTGCACGCTCCATTAATTTTATTATAGAAATCGCGCGGCAGCTACACCGGTCGCGCGATAGAAACAGCAAAGATCGAGGGGGACTAGAGCAGTAGCGTGAACTCTCCCATCTCGATTCCGCGCAGCGAGATCGTGGGAGTAGTGTCGATTTCCCAGAGAGCTCGTGTGAATTCCTTTACAATACGGACTGACAAACGAAAACGAAAAATCCTCGTTCCTGTCTCGTGTTGAGAATCTTTAGTTCGGAACGTATTTGGAGCAGAATTATTTAAAGCGGTAAAGCTTTCATCTGCTACAAAGTAAAATATTTTTGATTCGAGCGACGACATTCACTCACATTCAATGCCCGGTTTATCGATTATCTTTGTCGTAACTACCAATATGTCCCATTCGGTCATTCTACAAAATAATGAGACGAATATGGCTTTTTTTCTTTATAATGAATATACAGAAGAATTTTTTGTTTAGCCAAGAGTAACAATCGTTCGTTGAGTTATGTCGTTCCTTTCGTTCTCGAAATGCGTGGCATTGTAAATGTTTTCATTGTCAGTGGTATGGAATTCAATTTGCGGACGGGTGGAAGGCAAAACAGACAGAAGGAAGAGATCGAAAATGATTAAAGAGTATAAAAATGGATAAATTACGAGCGCAAATGGCACAAAATGCTAGAAAAAAATTCATTTAGGGACTCAGATATGAACGATCTCTCTTTTTTTTTTTTCGTAAATCCAAACATGCATAAATTTTATGCTCGTATCGCGTCGCAATCGTGTGAAGCAGCGTGCTCCGTTTATATAGCACAAAAGTCTGTTGAACGTTTCTGATTAATGGCTTTGACAGAGTTATCGTCATTCGTCATTCGTTACATTATCCGTATGCAGTGCGGCGAGGATTCATGACAAGCAAACGGCGAGCATTTTCTGTCGCGCGGTGCGCTCACAAAATCGAAATCTATCGGGCCATTCACCTGCACAATTTGCTGCAAGGTGAAACTGCAGTCGCTCTCTGCGAACGGGACACAGCGTAGTTACAGAGCAGCGTCGAATCTCGAGCTATCCGACCAAATACTGCAGCATACTCGATAACGCTTTGATCGCGATAACTCGGCTGTCGGTGCGAAGTGAAAACAAACACGAATCAAGTGATCTATCGAATCGTGTATTCCTTCCTTTTTGTGCTCGTTCACTCAATTACTCTTCGCTGCAGTGAAAAATCTGGAAACTCTCAGTTAAATCGGCGAAAGAGGAAAGGGCAGATGAGATTCGAAACTCACAGTGAAATTAAAATGGCTGTTCAGATTCCACTAAGAATCGAAGTTTGGCTTAAATTTCATTGTTAGTTTGACATCTATGATAAGTTCGAGCTCGATGTGTTTATATTTCATCATGTGTCTGATCTTCAGATCCAACTTGAATTTGATGGAATTTCAGTGTTCAAATAAATACGAAACTCAGTACGAAATTAACTTCGAGCTGGAGATAATGCTCAAGCGCGCAATATACCGTGTCCCAATGCTAACCGCAAGTTCGATCCCGAGAACGAATTTGAGTAAAAACTGACGTATCAAAATCCAACCCTCAGACGCTCTTCTGCAGAAGCGAACGTTTTTATTTTTCATCACTTTATTTCACAAAGTCTCTCGCAACTTTGAATCGTGGAGTGTAGTTTCTTTTTGTATATATATGTAAAACGAGAAAAGCGTAGGAATGTTAAAAACGAAAGGTAAAACGGCAGAGAGTTTGCAGTCCGGCGACTCTCGAGGGAGAAGAGGCACGTGGGAGGTCTGACGGATGATACAGAGAGAAAAGTTTGAATGTGTCCGAGAAGACGAGCAGTAATGACACGAGCTCATCGCGCACAATAAGGGAAGGCGACGGCTCCACGACATTTTCATTTTTCCCCGAGAAAGTCGACCTCTTTAGTACCGCTGCGATTTCCATTCAAGTTCGCCCTTCTCCCTATCCGCTACCGTTATTTCACTGGCGTTTCTTTATGCTCCGAACTCTCCGTCGAGTTTTTCTACTCGTCCCGTTCTTTGTACGGTCGTGTATTTCGCATGGAATTCGCGAGAACGAAGAAATATAGAGAGAATAGAAAATACAACGAGCAAGCGTAAGTACGGGAAAGCAACGCGCGTGATGTTCAGCTTTGAAGTCAACTGGGCAAGGAAATGCCACTATTACGAGTGCAACGAGAGCCCGAGTGACTGTCGCATGACCGTGCGTGTATTCCTGCAGCTGTACGAAACTTTGCCTTACGCTGCTGGTACGCCATTGCCCGCACCCGATTCATTACCCGTTATGATGCGAAGCGACCGGAGGGCTCAACAAATTTTGATGGGTTATTTGTGCATCATCGTACGATATAAACATATTTGTATGTATCTGTAGCTTGACCGTCTGACGTACTGTACAGGACACTGAGAAATGTGATAAATAAAACAAGAGGTAAGCTATTCGAGACGAATGCTGAAAAAAAGAGCCGTCGACAAATAAGGATCGTCCCGTACTGGGATGAACAAAAGTTGTCGTTATGTATAAATGTGCGCAATATTCCAAGAAAAATGGCATATCGTAAGGAAAATCGAGACAAGCCGAGTTAATTATGGCGGAAAATAGAAGAGTCATTGAAAAATTAGCATTGTTACATACTATACTCAGAAAAAATTGTACTTACGTACAATTTCATGGAATATACCATGAATTAATACACACACATAAGAGAAATTTTCGATCGAGTCTTCGGTAGGATTTATCGGCAGAATAAACGACGGGTTGATTAACGACATGTTTCGGCATTGTACAGAAAGCGCCAAAGCTTCTACGATATACTGCGAAAAAGATCTAATAAAAATGACAGATCATCAAAAAAAAATTACCATAAAACATAGTAGGACGTCAGAGTGCCACTTATAGCAGAAAATATCAGATTTTCCAGGAATTGTTGCCACAATGTGTTAAAATAATCCCACAAATTCGGTACATTCCACCATCGGTTGTGCCCTAACGCCCTACTGTTCTGTGCTATAGTAATATCTCTCACGCGATACAGTAATTTTTACTAGATCCTTCTCTCGGTATACCGCTG
Source organism: Listrodromus nycthemerus (assembly GCA_963978505.1). NCBI lineage: Eukaryota > Metazoa > Arthropoda > Insecta > Hymenoptera > Ichneumonidae > Listrodromus > Listrodromus nycthemerus. The sequence goes on from OZ021679.1 coordinate 6,643,805, forward strand.
CGGAGAGCTGCCACTTGAGTTTCAGGGACGAAAACGATTTCTTTTTTTTTGTTGTTGAGAGGTCTTCGGTCCTACACGTGGTGAGAATCACGAGAACGTGCGACGTGTAACACAAGCGCACGTCTAAACAAAAATCCTAGAAAAGAAATAAATAAACCAGAAGGGATCACCGCGAGCTTCCACAGGCGGCCGCCGTACGTGCGCGTCCGGTGTGGCGGATTCGCTCGGTCTTCCCATTCGTGGGTGAACGAAATTCAATGTCGTCGTCCGAAACGCACGTTGAATAGCTGACATAAATAAAAAGTTAATATGATTTATACATTTATAATACTATAAATATTATAATCATTTACGTGCAATATATAATGTGTTGTAATAAAATGTACATAATATAATGTACACATATACGTATATATGTATGTATAAATATATAAAATATCCACCAGATCGTGTGGTGCTCGTTCGTTCGTCGAAAACGAGTAGAAAAGGAAGTCAAGGTACCTCGGCCATAATTGTATACAATCTGTCGTCGTATCCCATGCAATATCTTTGAAAATATATTCGAGTAAGACGCGATATCATTGAAGATATAGTATGTACCTGCGTTGAGAGTTGGCCATTAACGTTACGTGATTCCGTGGTGTAACATCGTCTGCCGGCTGTTTAGCACGTAATTAGCGATGCCACATTCGCGCACGCAAATACACAAAAAAAAAAAAATATGAATATAATAACAGTAAAAAAGAGAGAGTGGGTACACACGCAGCGTGATGATCGTCGAATGTGAGCATGCTACTGCGGGTGCTGGTTCACGGAGGTTTTTCATCGTTCGGCCGGGCATCCGGTCTCGAGACCTATAACGCCGCGAGCCAAAAAGGACGAGTGCCAAAAGCTGCGAACGGGTGCAACCGGTATGCACGCGCTGGAGCGTGGTTGTTGGAGAGCGAGGGGATAAAAAGGTAGTGTTCGTTATATAGTGTATATACGCGGAGAGGAGAGGTGGGGGAAGCAGAAAAGGATATATCCGCTCACTGGTCGTGCGTCTAGATACATAGAGGATTATCGATTGGACGTAGCCGGTGCAGCAGCTTTTACCTTCCCAGTTTCATTGAAAAGCCGTCGCCCGGTTCCGGACGATCGACGTATACGCTCAGCGCGCCGGGTTATTAAGTACTCTATCTACTACAGCATACGCCATACTACTGTTGCTCTATGCCGGTTGCAGTTGATGCAGTAAGAGACGAATACGTTTTGGTTCGAACAGCAAAACCCGTATTATATGCTACAGTGAGTCCGGAGCCGATTCCGCGTGTAACTCGACGGGGAGCGATAGAGGATTAATGGCGGGATTTTTAAAAAGTACCCTTTTTATGTGACGCCGTATGTTCAGAAGATTCGCGGTTTAAGGAGCGAGAAATCTCATGGTTATCGGTAGTTAGAACATCCAATGTGATATAGCGGTCATTGGATTAATTTTTTTTTTTATGGAACACTAAGATAGACTGCGGATAAAGTGTCGGGGTTATGTCATTCTAGATAACTATTTGTCACCTCAGTATTCCAGTTCTAAAAAGCAAAATAATACCTAAAATAAAACATCAAACGGAATTATTGTATGATTTTGTTTGAACTGAATACCAGTCGATACGATCAAATTTTCCTACGAAATCGTGCCCGGCAAGGACATCGTGCAAGTCCGATCGGCACGCAACTGTAAGTTCATAAACTTCGAGCTTGTAAGAGGATATAATGAGCGGCCATATCGTCCGATCGGCCGGGTTCCCCTGAAATACCCCCATCTAAAAGGAGAGATAAAGCGTTCAGTCGCCTCGATGTGCTCGTGTACAAACCGAGCAAGTTAATCACCGGATATGTTGCATACAGATTGTTAGATTACTCCGTATAGTATAATTAAGCGAATCTGGCTCCGTTGTGCAGGGCTCACACCCTGCTTACTGCTTCTCCTGGCAGCAGGCTCATTGCCGACTCCCCGTCCGCTTGCGAACTGCTGCTGCTGCCCGCGGCGCCTTAACCGCGAGCGCGTTAACTTCCACGGATTTTGCACCCTCGCTTGCCACATCCAGCTTCATCCCTCGCCAATTTCTCTTATCCCCACCACCACTGCGTATATACGGTACTCCCTTTGCCAACCAAGAGCTAAGAACCCTCTGCAATGCGCTTAGCCGTCCCCTAGACCGTTCCGCCCCCGCATGCTGTCACTATGCAATTAGATAGCTCCGATAGTAAATGCCCCAAAGTTTAACTTAATAACTCCAAGTCCATGTGAGCAAACGTTCAATCACCCTGCGGAACTTTGACTTTTCTCTGTACCAGACGCAGATTCGATCGACGGGGTAGTCAAACTTTTGCTTTTTCCGACGAAAGTCGAGGAGAGAAATACCATTACCATCGTAATATCGGTGTTTTGAACGCGAGGGAAACGTACTTTTGGAAATTCTGAATTTACATTGAATAGTTATTTAAGAGGCGAAGGACCGCGTCCAATAGTCCGTCGATAATTTTTTTGTAAATATTTTGTGTAAATATAGAGAGATGTCCGCGGCTATTGGATAAAACTACACGATTTTGCTAATCTGCGCACCTTTACTATTGATGCAAGTTAATTACTTATGCATCAACCCTTAATTATCGAGCCATCAGGTCGAAAATAAAAGGGTGTACAAAAAATCTTATCAAAAGGTAATTCGGAAATAGATTTTTTTTTAATTTATGAAATGTTTCTTTTTTTTTGGTGGAAACGAAATAATTATGCGATGCAACGAAGTTCGATACGTGTCCTTTTAAACGTGTAGTCTTTTTGAACGTGCGCTCTGTTGAGGTCTAACGTTATTCACTCATGAGACGAGTGTTTTTAGTATCAAAAACGTTTTTTCATTCACATAGACTCTCTATTGGATGACTCTCGTTTGTCATTCTTCCAAATCATCTGCAACACCGATTAGAGGCGTGTCGCTCACGATCGCCTCGCCAGAGTGGATGTGCAAAGTCTGACGGTAAATCCGTGCGTGCGTTTCGTCGACAGTGCCTCTGCACCGAACTCTCCCTTCTGATTTCGCTGCTGGCTGTCCACACATGCGAGGTCAACGTTTACCGGCAAATTAATCACCCACACGAGGGAGAGCATCTGGAGTTGAGAGCTCCGGGCACTCGATCGCTCGCATGTCGCAAACTCTCTCACGAAGGAACGGACCAAGCTTTGAAGGCAAAAAAAAAATTCATTGCAGGCCGTCGAAGAATTTTAGAGAATTATAATTCTACTTTTGATTCTCCAAATTTGCCAGGATTATCGAGGTGACATATTATCGTTACAATCATGGTATAAAATCCTGAACAAATCAGGCTTTAAAATCAATCGTGACTTCCTAATTATATTTTCTTCATAAAAAAGAAAAAGAAGAGTCAATTTAAGAATCTGAAAAAAACTCAAACGTATTTCAAACGAATCAATTTCATACGAAAAATTAGGTTTTCAGTAGATTTGTTAAAAAATGATTTTCATCATCAATTTGTTAATAATACTTTTTAATTATTATTATGCAAAATTAACATTTTCCGTATAATCTGGAGACGTCTGCAATTCCCTCTCATTTCTCTGAAACACATGCGAGACACTATTCGCAAGGACTACCTTGAGTTACTTTAAGTTACCTCTTCGCTCTATGTACAGAAGACCTACGATGGTATGAAGGGCGGTGAAAAAAAGGTCCTCGGGGAGTTTCTCCCAGGATCCAAGTAAACAACCATGTATCCGTCTACGGCATGCAGTTCGTCGCCATCGTAGGTCACTCACGATGTATTCCCGGCATTTTGTACATAGCGCATCGAGTTTCAGTCTCGTTCACCCTCGACAATCGTTTCGAGATAGCAGTGCACCGGGTACCTCGTGTGAACGTAAAAGGTGGAGAAAGGAAAGAAAAATCGCAGCAATAAAAGAAAGAGCGTAGAGCGTCGTGGACGATACAACACACATGGGAACAATATTGAGTTACGATAGGTATTCCGTGCCTGAGCCACATATATGTGTTTTAGCACGGGTATTCGCCGTATGCAGTTACATACGGCTATACGAAGGGCACCCATCGGCCAAAGGATCGTGTCGCACACGGCAAGTGTTCGCTAGGTACACGCAATACTGCCTAACAACGGCCGAGGATTTAATGAGATTTCGACGTAATACCTCGCGACTACGCTACGGTGCGTTCCGGAGTCCGGTGTCGCACTTTGCCGGATCTCTCGCACCACTCGTCCGGTGAAAAAAAAAAAGAAAAAATCAATTATACATTCGAGTGACGGAGAGAAAAAGGTTGCAGCACTTTCAAATACATCAGCGACACTTCCGGGCCGCTGCGGACTTTATCGAGATGCCGGAATTACGTGCCTGTAAAAACTCAGCACTGGAAATTATTCGATGAACAAGCGGCATCAAAATCGTGGTAATCGGATTATTGTCTTGTTCTCTTTTAATCATGGTTTCTGTTACTGGTTGAAAAAAAAATCAACACCTTTACTTCAGAGTATTCAACTCTGAAACATGGCGAAACATACTTTTTGGCTGGTGTCTGAATGTATGAATGTATGTGATGGTTCTACACCTCCAATACAGTTGGACGTGTAGAACGCATAAGATGCAAACTTATCTCAGTTCAACCATAATTTTTATAATTTGAGATATAATGAAACTTCGAACTCAATAAAGTTTTTAGGATTCACTGGTTCGGATTCTATTGTAGATAGAGTATAACGCATCATATTAATAGCTGAGATTTTCGGGTTTTTATTGAATCAATGAAAAAAAAAATTCAGTTCGTTTACCCGAAACATTTTACTATAAGAATTAAGCTGCTGAAAATTGCTGTTGAATCTGTAATTTTCAGAGCGCACTCGCGGAATCCGTCGATGAGGCAAGTCCCAGGAGAAACCACTTCCACCCTCCTTCTAAGACCATGTCCAAAACACTAATGTTTCCCTCCCCACTTGATGTGAGCGGTAATCAGTTCTATTGCTCTTTCATCCGTGTATGGTTCGCATCGTCTTAATGAGAGAAATTGAAACCAGTTGAAAATAAGTATCCAAGTTAGGCGTAAAGCGTTGCATAACTGCGGTTGCACCGATTAAAAAAAAATCCTCGGACTTAAAAAATATTATTACTCTTTACTCAATCCTCGACAAAACAGGTAGTTATAGTTGCAACATTCTAGCATTCATCCTGTAGCGATGCGTATTGTCTGGGATAGCAATTGTCGTTAGATCCTGCGTCTGCAATGACACTGACAACAGTAAATTCAGACATCACTAACGACGACTGCGAAACAGCGAAACGTTTGATCTCATGGAACTCCAAACGATTGTACGGCAGACAGATTCATTACCACTCGTGCATACTTAGCTCTATCAAGTGGGCGTCAACGTTCTCTTCAATCTCCTGTCTCTCGCCTCTTTTACTCGATTGTGTCATCGTGTTACGTTGCAATCGGTTCGGTGGCGGCGGGAATGACGGCAGATTCGCCTGAACCTGACATTATATACCGAGTACAAATCGTTCCGCGAATGCAGATGAGTCGCTTCCACCATTGTATTCGGTTCTTCCACCTTCGTCTGTCCCGTATAATCGCTTTTACGTCAGTCCCAATGTTATCTGGCTATTTATATTCATATTTATACTCCATCTGTATTCAAGCGTGAGACGTCGAGCAGCGCCGTTGCCAGATTTTTTGACCGACGCCTTATATGGAAACTTAGAAAAAGTGAAAAATCAGTCAATTTCAATACTTTTGTCTAAAACTGCTGAGCGTAGGTACGAATTTGTGTCGGTCAGCTGGCGTCGTTTTTTCAGTCGAAGTCATGGCACCTTATAAACGGTTAACGTCCACATACGTCGTTAAATCTCGAGACAAAAAAATAGGCAGGCCTGAAACTCTATCGAAAGAACTACTGTTAGTAAAGTTATTAGTAGTTATTGGTATGTACCAAGTAGAAAATTGGTCAAAGTGCGTCTATATTTTGTCAATTTTACGATCAAGTTGAAGGAAGCAAAAACGGCGAATAAAAATTCAAGAATTATGACGATTAAATTATCCCGGTATTTGTTATCGTATCGCAACAACCTAGGACAACCATGACGTCGAAGTATATGAAGGACTAAAGAAATGAAAGACGAAGCATAAATGTTAGCTGACGTTTCAACATGGATGCATTTGGCAACTTAGAAAAAGTAAAAGTGAATCGTTATCCGAATGTAAAACTGCTGACCACAGGTACGAATTAGAGTCGAATAGATGGAACTTGTTTTCCTCGAAGCCGTAAACACTCGTCAGAAATTCTTGATTTAAAAAAAAGTAAATAATAAAAAAAGTAAATAAAGTAAAAAGTAAATAATAATAAATAATAATATTATAATAATAAATAATAAAGAAAAAGTAAATAATAAAGAAAAAGTAAATAATAAAAGAACGAAGCATAAATATGAGCTGAAGACATTATCAAGGCAATTCACGCATGTCAGAAATGCTGTTCTCTGAATGCCAAAGTCGTTGAAGCGGTGAACGTAGCGACGATCGCATTGGACCATTTTTCGCGTTATGGAATTGTCTCTCGACGTGCCACAGTCACGAATGCGACAACTCTTCTTCAGCTTTTATTTATACATATATATTTCTCTTCTCGGCCTCGAGACGGCCAAGAGCACTTAGGTAATTCGCATTGAATAGCCGAATCTGCGGACGGGAAGATTGATGATCAAAATATAAATTCAAAGTATTCCGATGAGAACTTTAAATAGGTAGATTTTCTCTCTGCGGTCGTGGCAAGAGGACTGCGAGATTTCGAGCACGTTTTAGACGACGACTGGCCCGGTAGATTAACGATAGTTTCGGTGGGTCACACATAAACGGCAAACTCGCGAAGCACGGAAGTTAAGGCAGAAAAAGGGGGGTAGAAATGGGTGAAACCTGGTAAGCCCAGCCCAGGCAATTGTACATTCTGCTATATATATGCGTAAGATGTAGCATAGGGAAAGCCTCTCCGGCTCTCAGTCTGCCTTGGCCACTGGATAAAGGTTAATCGTAGCCAACCGCTTTATCCGACTAGCTTTTAATCCGTTCGTGACTACTTTGCATAAAGCGCCGACCGCGCGGCCACGGTTCAGACTGTGCCTTAAGAATGGCATTGCCCATTCGCAAGCTTTTCCCACTCGGATTCTCAATCGCACAAACGATTCTGCCCCTGCGTCCGTCCCTACCTTGCAACCTCCGTTCACGCCGATTTTCTATTTGCAGATTTCCCGCTGCACCTAATTAATATACTTTTGTTATTCGATGATCAATTCGGCAAGACGAGACGAAACTGCTTCTCCTATTTTTTCATATCAGGGCTATACGCTTAGGCCGGACAGGATGAATGGTCTACCCATCCACATTGATTTTTAGTAGGTATTTTGAAAAGTACTTAAATGGAGTACTTACAAATGTATTTTAAATACAAAAAGTACCTGGTATTTTGTACTTTGAGCATTTTTTTCCAACAATGGTCTAATATAATGTAGAAATTCATTTTTTAAATGTTTCCCCTTTTACCGCAGAGGAAATTCGCTCCGAGGAGACTAGTCTTGAGAGAAAGCGAAGCTGAAAATCGTGAGATTGCGGGACAGTTCCAGCACCGTAACTGAAGAAACCGTAAGGTTTATGGATTATGATTTTTTCTTCAACGCCGAGAAAGATCCGGTATTTTTTTTTCGTCATTCAGCGAAATAAACAGGGATAATGGCGAGACGAACTTCGAAGAAATCGCGAAATCGCTCGAACTCGGAGGCAGAGAGCTGTACAGCAAAATAGTATAAAACCGGATGAGCAGCAAAGCTCAACCACCCACGTTCAAAGCGGAGACAGGAGGAGAGAACTTTGCCAAGAGGCAACAGCGTCGTGTTTCAAAGCGGTTCGCGACTCTCTTTCAGTTCTTATTGCTCTCTTTCACACTTGCGATCGCGAGGCAACCGAGAACTGGGACACCGTCCGAATTGCTGCTCGGCGACTCTTCCATTGGTCAAGAATTCGCCGCCGTGACTTTTCTCCCGTGGCTTCTCTCCGCGGAAAGTGGAGGAGAAACGGCAACGACGACTACGACAGCAACGAGAGAAACGATTTTGTGCCGCACGAACGGTGAATTTATGTGTGGCCCAGCGCGAGAAATTCAAAAAAAGAAATGCTAGAAAAATATGAGAGCTTCTCGGGATTCGCCGAGATTCCCTCGCGTACGTGCAACGGTGAAGAGGAATGGAAGAGATCGTTATCGTACTAAATTTTGCAAGCGTGAATTATAATGCCACGATGGAATACGTGATTCGACATAATATTATTCGTTGACCCGTCTCGGCGAGGATGCGCGAACATGTCGGTACATCGTTTAACCGTAAGAGCGGAAAGAAAAAAAGATACGGTTACACTCATGGCATTGTAACGCTCTGCAAAAAACCGCGACGAGAAATTCGCCACATTTTTTTTCTCACAGCGAGCGCGTTGGGAAAAAATCCATTTGGCGGAACGAGGGAACGACTCGGTTAATTTTGGTCACGAGCTTTGTTAACGGTACGGTAGCGATGAGCGAGACTGACAGTCACCGTGTACGTGAAGGAAGAAGAAAACACAAAAAAAAAGTTAAAAAAAATAAGGGCTGGTGATGAAAACTACGAGAGGCGAAATGAAATTCCGACGAATAACACTTTAAAAGCTTGCTAGATGCTCGAGGAGCCGAGGAACGAGGTGTAAAGTTTCCAATTACGTCGACACCTTTGTCTCGAGCTCGGCTGGACCCAAGTCTTTTTTTTCCACGGGGAAATTATAGACCGCCCGAGAGCCGGACGAAACTTTTGGACTCCGCTTTTATTCATTCCCGTCGTTGTCGTCGGGATTGTTTTCTCCGCTCCAGTGGCTCATTTATACGATGGTTCTTGCAAACGGTTCACGCACGATGATTTCGCATTGTCATGATTGATAATGCATTTTTTCTTTAATACATTGGACGATTCGTTAGGATAAACAAAAAATTATTGTATTCGAAAATCATGATTTTTGAAACCAGTCGAAAACTGAAACTTTGAAACCAGAAGCAATATTTACCGTTATGACGTCACTTATGGTTAAAATCTAATGAAATGTTATGGTCGCGCGTTTCGTATTTGTGAAATTTATTGCCTCGGATCACTTCTATTGTGATTTTTGTAAGCGATTTTGAGGTTGACAATTGGCCGACAATTCCCGGTCGATGATTAGACCAAGCTCGCGTTTTAATGTTAAGAACGTTGGCACCGGCTCCGCTCGATTGTCGACCCGAGCCCGGTCAATCTGCACAGGAAACAGTTGCAGGATACGAAGCGGGTTTTCATTAAAATAAATTCCCATTATTACAAACAGTATATGTGATTTTTATTTTCGGTGTACTCCACGATCATGTTTTCATAATTTCTTTAGTCGACGCGCACATTTTTTTCCTCTTCTCGTTTTTATATTTTTCTTATTATTTTTTCCCTTTCTTATACTGGCTGAGACAAGATTCTAGACATAAAATAATTAAGTAAAAAACACGAATGTTATTGTGAATCGCAATGAATAGTCTCACCGTTTGCGGCGAACATCGAAGCGATCTCGCGCCAACGAGATCGATCGCAGATTCGAATTGGCCTCGGCTCTATCACCGTCTCATAATCGTTCAAATATCTTTATTTTTTATTTTATCATTATTATTTTTTTATCGGGCCACGATCGAAGTCCTTTCTCGAATTCGCTCGTGGTCCACATAACCCACTTCACACTTATTCCTTTCGGAACATTTTCATTTTTTTTTTCATCATACACATACAAGTTTTATGCACATTTTTTATTTTCTATCGAACGACCTGGATTATTAGTTCGTTCTGGTCACGCCCGTTTCCGCACTCGCGCAGCCTCTCGCATATCTCCGACAAAAATACAGATATATGCCATACGGGTCGTACACGCGATCCGCACTTCCTGCCCGATATACGCACTCGTACAATGCCGACCGGTTAACCGCTAATTTCGTGATAATTATACTTGCAAAGTGGGCGAGTCGAGCGTGATACGGGCACGCTTCGAGTGATGGTGCGAGATCGGAAACCACCCTGCAACCCCCTCATACATTATCGATGCCTCGCGACGTCGATGCAACCGGCCATCGAGTGCGTCTCACTCGTCCGGTTGCTCGACGGAGCGCACTGTCGGACAACACCAGTCTGAGAAGAGGCGAGGCGCCCTCGTAAACCGATGTCGACCGAAGTACGACGGCGGGAAACGACATCGACCGAACTCAACAAGAAAAAAACTTCGATCGACCTGGCGCACGGTAAGAAAGGTTTACACATTCAACGTAAACATTTCGTCCATAAACGTCCACATTTATTTCGTTGTCAATTTCACAAAAAAATATTTGCACGATTCGCGGACTTTCTTGTAAAATGACGAGATTTTTTTTTTTTGTACAATTAACATGAATAGATGTTGTGGAGTTTGGTGGACAAATAACGTTAGTACCTGTTTTACTGTGTAGGATAAAAGGTAGTGTCTCGATCGCGCGATTCATCGAATGGATAATTAACAAAAAAATTGATTTATCAATCTCTAATGCGCTTCGTGGACTGTAGAAAAAATGGTACCATAAATCCTATTCGTGCTGTGTTTTGCGTAATTTCTGGTTATCGCGATTCGCGACTATAGGGAGCGAGTGCAGGGAATTCATTTCTCCTCACGCCGGGCAGAGGAGCTTTTCATACGACCAGAAAAATTATTAACTCGACGGGCGTCCCGCAAATGAAGATTTACATAATTCTGATTGAAATTTATTTGCCGGGCGCCGGTCGAGAAAATCTTTCTCTGGGTGTTGCGAGAAAAAATGGATTTTAGTTAAATCGGCAAACGCTGCAGAAAAAATAAATGAAAACGGATTGCCATGTCCCTCCTCCAACACCTCACGCCGGTCATCAACGTTTCCTCTCTTTATTCACCAAAGACGCGAGTAGTTAATGAAAATTCCATTTCTCCATCTCATTTTCTGCTCGGACCTTAACGGTGGAGAAAAATGAAAACGCGATTATTCCGAAGCTCCCAAGACGCAACGGAGACATCGTTTTATCTTTCCCGAGAATCGTCGAACGAGAACGCAACTATAATTCCACATCGTACAATAGCTCAGGACGCATTCACATTCACGCATTCTAAAGCCAAGTCAAACAGAGCGATACTTCACTCGACAATTTTCGGTGCAATTATTCAGTGCGTCGGCGAACGAAGCCTTTTCATTTAGTAGTAGTGATAATCCTATGTACACACAGTAGATGACGAGTCCTAGGGGCTAAATTTATTACGTAATTTTTTTGTTTCTTTAACATTAAAACGCCTTTCGTCGAAACACATCGCGCGATTACTTTTATATGCTTCACTTATTGTTTTATTTTTTTTCTTAATAACCACTACATGGTTTTAACCGTAAGCGCGATGAAACCGAGACGGGCTGCGAGGGGACAGATTTTATCGCACAGCGAAATTAGTCGGTCGCCTGACTCTGCCGCCCACCATCGGCTGCTTATTATTCTCGTCGATTTAACACAGTCTGGCTTGGCGCGAACGAACGAACGACATATTCTTCCTTCCTCCCTCAATCTCACCCTCTGACTTGTTCCCTTCTCTCAGTTCGTCTTTCTTCGTCTAACATTCGTATTAGACGCTCCGTATCAATGCGAAATCTTCGCACTATTGCTGAAAGATATGTGAATACAGATCGAGCACGTCCTCCCCGCAGGCATTGAAAACGCAGCTATTCCGGAAAGACTACAGGCAATAACGTAATTTCAGAGTCGTCGATGAGTCAAGATAATTTGATAAAACGAAACAATGTTTCAACCAACTATAATTTTCATCCAACCGTGAACATTTTTTTATCCTCAGGGAAGAAATAAATGGCATAAGATGTCAGAAATTTTTACACAGGGATATTTTTCTAACCTTGTCGGTTATTAAAGCGTGGAAGTGAAATCTTGATCAAGGCATTTCCTTCTTAACGAGCTCTAAAAATGGCATAATCGTAATTTGATAAATAACTTTTTCGAAGTTCGATATTCTTGTTATAAATAAATCGTGGAAGGGCGCGGCAATGGGGAGGGACGGGATCTTGAGAGAAATTGGCGTGGTGATTTTTTTTACCGGCGTCACGGATTGAAGACTGGAAACATGGGTTGAAAAATTGTTCAAATCTGCGAGACGCGAAAATTTAACAAACCAATACAGCAAAATACACGAAAAGCCAATTCTCTCTCCAGGACTATTGCGATGCTCTGCTTATCGTAAATAAGTCGTGGTATCGCACAGGGCGGAAGAGGGGGGGAGTTTAGATCGAGGTGGACCGGTAATCGTTCCTAGCCGTAAGCATCCGTTCGCCTTTCCCCACGAGTCGGGAAAGCTCGGAACGCAATCTCCGCATCAGACGCCCGAGAGGGCTTCGAGAGAACCGATGCATCGATATTCCCCGAAGTGAGTTCCAGCGGCGAATGTAAGTTTACCGGAAGAAGAAAAAAAACACAATGAAGCAGGAAAAAAGGATAAAGGTGGCATTGAATAACGAAGAAAAAACAATCCTGAAGGTTTCGGTGAACAGGTAATCGATGCTCCGAAAAACGCGCTGAGCCAGATTTTGGAGCACAACGAAGTACAGTCAGGTGGAAAAGAATGAAATATCAAAAAGATCAGTCAAAGACTAGTTCCAGAACAAATTATAATTTTTCATTCGGAGAATAAATGTCTGTAAAATTTGACAAACAATTTTGTACGATTTGAGAAGCCGTCTGGACCGAAATTTTATTACTTAAGCAACTAAGGAACTAGTTCGTGGAATATGATAATCGTAGCAAAATGTCCCGAAAACCTCATTTTTTATCTTTCACAAATCGGAAGAAAGGAGAGGGTGGTACGAAGAAAGTCGAAAATTTCGAGTGCCTGAACAAGGCGCGGCACCAGCGGGGCGTACCAGACGCGACTGTCACGTGGGAGAGACATAACAGTTTATCGTCCCACGCAGCGCGAGGATGCCGGCGCCATTACTCAATCAGTAAGAAGATAAGGAAAAGGTCTTTGGCACCCGCACCGTTAAACGGCCCGTTCAGCAGGCGTCTTGTATACGCGTGGGTCATCATATTACTCTCTCGGCCATGAATACATAAATAACTCCCGTAAACGACTTCAGTGCTGATCTCGTCTTCCCTCGCTGATAGCGACCTGCGCCTGCCAATTCGTCTCGGGACGATACCAAATTGATAATCCGTATTAAGATTCACGACCCAGACGAGCATTAATCGACCGCGATCGTCTCCGGTCAAATCCCTTGAAGCTATTAGCCGACGATATTCTCAACTCAATTCACGGGATGAGGTGAACTTTACAGCGCAGTTCGCGCAACTACTGTGCATATGCCGTTGATGCGGAGATTGACGGTAATAACGGTCTACGTTTTTTTTAATTCCAAACTCGATGATGCTAACTCAGCAGCAGGATGCAACGCGACAAATTATAGTTTACGGTAAAACAAAAATAAAAATATCTAAAATGAGAAATTTAAATATTGCAAACGCGTGAAAGATGCACATTGGTAGTGGAGTGCATAAACATTTCTCCCAATCGACTTTGGTACTGGTCTCTTTTCCCCGCCTCGATACCGATCTGTTTCTGCCAACTACTCTCTGAATTATACGGAATGCATAATCCACGTTAAGATTCCTGCCCGAGACGACTATTCATCGACAAGAAAGGTTTCTGGTCAAATCCTTTAAAGCTATTATCCGGCAATACTTGCGACCCAATTCACAGGATGTGGTGAGCGCCACAACGTCGTTCGGAAGAGGCAAACAGGCCATCGATCTTGAAAGCCCTCTCGAGTTCGAGGAGGTTCTCCTCGAGGTATACCCCGAGGTAACCGCGAAATCGATAGATCGGTAGCGCATCGTTTCACGCGACGACAACGTTTCACATCCGGTGTGAACGGGCGAATGCGCGAGTAGAACCGAGACGGCTGGAAAGTTGCAATTGAGTCGGGCTCACCGATGAGACGGATCTATACCCGACTAGCGAAAGTGAAAGTGTGTGGCAACGAGAAAAAAAAATTTCGGAGGAGTTTGACCGAGTTGCAATGAAGGTGGTTGTAAGATCATCTTAAGCTGAAATATTTTGAAATATTTTTCCTTCGAAAGCTTTTTGCAAAATACAAGGAAAAATTGTGTGGCGGACTTCATAACGCACTGCATTTGACTAAAACAGTGGGCAACCCAATTCGTTCTTCTTTGCATAGAATCGCTTCGAAGAAAAATGGGTTCAAAATTTGGACGTCTTTCTCGCACTCGTGGATGATCAGTCTTCCCGTAAGGCGATCCTTACCAAAAGTTATTTCTATTCGATATCAATCAAACGTAAGTGCTCTACAGAAAAAAACATGCCATACTTTTTGCAATTTTTTTAAACATTTTTTTAACGTCCAGTTTTCTTGCAGTGCGACATTAAAGTTACGTACTTTAAAAAATGAAGTGACGGATCTAACCTCAAAAAATACAATTTACCATTTTTTTCAGCCAATTTTTCTTCCAATTGAAATGAAAAACTACTTAATTGAAGAGCATAGTTTACTAGAGATTGTGTCCAAATTGGAAAAAAAATTCACCGTCTCGTTTTGAAATACCGTTAATAAAAACAAAGCGTCAATCTTCTTATAGCACACATACTTTTTATCACATTCCTCTGTCGCACAGTAGCACGTACGGCCCTCACAAGTTTCTGGTAAGGATATTCTTAAAGGGGTTCTCGTAAAAAAATGTAAATTAGATAATTATTGCGGTTGTTCTGATGAAAATTGCTCCGTAGACACTAAACGACCGTTCACCGTTATTCTAGCTTATCAAATTCTCTGAAACTCTGCCCGACTCGTTAACGCGCCGTATCTTCCGAAACAGCTCGAAAAAATGTGAATAAAATTTCACTACATCTTCAGAGGTCAATGCGTCCTGCGTGATTATTTTCTTTTCAATTTTTATTCCAGACTTACTATATTCTGTTTCTTATTTCGAAACAGTGTTTCGTGATCCGAAGGCTCGAATTAACAAGAAAGTGAATTCCATTTTGGTTTATATCATAGTGTATGCACGGCGTGAAACATACTAACTTTGCCCTGTACAAGGCGGAAACCAGTCACGACCGGAAGGGCCTTTTCTATCCGGAATATTCCGACTGTATCAACTGCGGAGAGTTCGTGTGTCGTTCTTTATCTTGCGGTCGATACGCCAATCGTCGTTTCGTCGTCACCATCAATAATACCAACTACATCGTACGTAATTGTGTTAACGCTCACACTCCTGACACATTCGTTCTGATACATGTTTCTTTTTTTCTTTAAATGAATGTCCCAACAATCCTTCCACACGACACGCCTCTACATATGTGTGTGTCCTCACTGTTAGACAGTGCATGTGTGTGCGTTCGTGTGTGTGCGCGCGCGCGCGCGCCGTAGATGCTTTCACTGCTGCGGAAGCTGGCGATAATGACGATGTGCGATTATCGATACCCAACTCGATGACGTTAACTCGGCAGCAGAGTTTAACGCAACAGTGCACGATGTAAAAAAAATTTTTTTTTAAATAAAAATAATTAAGGCATCGTCAACACGTATAAAGATGGATAATTGGAAGCTAACAAGAGAAACGAGCGAGACAAGAAACGTGACCGTCGGTCTCGTTAGCTCTCGATCTCCCCTTCACCTCGTTGCCCCCGTCATTTTTGGACGAGTTAATTATCCGAGCGTCATTGCCGCTGCGCAGTGTCGACGTGATTCGAGACCGGCTCGTTCGACGGCAATGTCCATTTGCGCCTTATGTAAACACCGCACGCAAGAAAGCTCGATACGCATAGTCATGGACTCCTGTGTTTCGCGAACGGATGCGGCGATTCTCGTCTCATGCCGATGTCACACGTTAGGGCGCTCTGTAACACCCATGATTTTATCATTCGCTGACGAAGTCCGGCCGCATAGTCCAATTTTCATCCGCGTCAATCAGCCGAGCTCGCGGCGATCGTTGGTTTTTTTACACAGGCGATTGGCGATAATCGGCAGTTTATTAATTTCTGAACTGCGACGACGCATCTTCGCATAAACGGGCTGTCCACTGGCGATTTACTCGAGTCGCCTTTCATTGCGTTGATTACCTTTTTCTGTTTGTACATCGCACTCACGCTCGATCCGCCCATCACGTATTACCACGTGAACCGTTACACGGTATTGGGCGACACTTTGGAATTTTTATTTTTCTTTTCAACGACAGGATGTGTAAAATTTACACTGCACAAGTGCGTGATCGAGGAACGATATAGTTGTTTCTCCGTGTGTTCTTTTACTGTGAAGACAGTTCGAATAAAACGTGAAACCAAAAGCACCGCGTGACACATGGATTATTAATCTAATTCATAACAGTTTCGTGTTTTTATTTGCTTGTTCCCTCGTCATCTCCCACTCGTCGGTCCGTTCATTACCGTTGTAATCAGTCTTTTGTTATAATTTTTCAACCGATCTCCTTGCGACATCGCAGCGTCATCGTTCATCGAACGATCACACGAGTCCGTATCGCGCACACGAGCTTTCACTCTTCGGCTTGCAACAACGTGCGAAAGTCCTGCTGCAGCTTGGACTCGTGGTAGCTCCAAATGTCGCTGAAGTCCTCGCCGTCATCCAGAAACGCGGACTTGTCTTCGTCGGCGGGTTGCGCGCAAGGCGACGACGAGTAGAATTTGATCTCCAGGTCCCGATGACCGTTCGGCGATGTCACGATCTCCGTCGAAACCTCGAGACCCTGCGAGGAGATGGGCAGATTCGCCAGATTTCCGTAAGGTGAGCTGCTCCGATTGCCAGAATTCACTCCCGAGGCTGAACTGCCACCGGGCCAAGAGCTTCTTCCCCGAGTCACCTCGGCCTGTCCTCTGTCGCCGATAACGCCTACGTCTCTGTTGGGCACGCTTATCTCCTCGCTGAAGTAACTCGTAGGATCGCTCCAGCTTCTTCGAAGCATCGTGGCCGAGGTGGGAGTTTGAACGCCGCAGGAATTGTTGTTCGCAGCGTTGTTGGCTGCAACGGTACCGCATCTGAGATCCTGATGACGAGCCATGTGACGATTTTGTTGGTTTCGCTGAGGGTTCGACCCCGAGTCGATGAACTCGTAGTACTCGCAACCAGAAGACGCCTGCTTCTGGCACGCGACAGCAGCCCTGCCACGCGATAGGAACAATGGTAAATGGACAAATTGTTGCTGCTGATGGGACAATCCGTAATCCGGCGTGCCAAGGAATTCGCTAGAGTGAGGTGGTGTAAGGAATGGCGAATAGCCGTTCTGATCGACGTCCCATATGAGGCCCGATGGGTCGCAATAACGACATTGACACCCAGCGGAGCCCGATGGACCGTCAACGAGTGTGGCGTTGTCCTCGCAGCCCATCAGCATGGGCTCGTTGAAGTCGTGGCTGTGCGACTGATGTTGGTGATGGATCTGATGCTGCTGCTGATGCTGGTGATGAAGCTGCTGCTGCACGTAACGGTTGTGCGAAACAGACGGAACTATGCCACTTCCATTCGCGACAACCGTACCGTTGTTGTTGCTATTGTTGCCGTTGGCGTTCTCGTTGTGATGATGATGATGGTAATGATGATGGGCAACGTGATGCAGTTGGTTTCTGTGATGATAACTGCTGCTGTTGTCCTTAGAAGCTAGACCCATCGATCGCACAGACATAATAGACGAAGACGGTGTACTCGGCACGATCACGTTTCTGTTGTCGTCCACTACTTTCACCTGCACGTGCCGTTGGCCGTACCTCTGCTGTTGCTGCTGCTGCTGCTGCTGTTGTGGTTGCCTCGTATCAACGATCTCCTGGATTGGCTGGCGCTGCTGCCTCGAACCGGTACAGGAAGTCGTCTGGCTCTGACTACGCGGATAACTTTCCCTCGCGAGCACCGGTGGCCTCCTGTGACCCCGATCGTACCTCGTATCGTAACAAACCGGCACGTAGGGCTTCAGGGTCACGATGCTCGAATGATCAGAAATAGCCGATGCGTTCGAAGAATGCTGAGAATGCTGATTGTGCTGTTGTTGCTGATGTTGTTGTTGTTGGGGTTGATGATGATCCTCGGATTTTGACTGGATTTCCGGCATCGCAGCGCCGCTCGCCGGCTTTCTGTCCTTCTTCCTGCGTTTCCGGGGCTTTATTATTCTCGGCAGACTATTCTCGGAATTCGCCGAGCCAGAACTCTCATCGCTCGCTATGCTGAGAGAATCGATGTTGGCGATATTTTGACCGGTGTTTTCGACTTTCCCCGCTCCGCACTCCTGCTTGGGATTGATCTGCTGATGCTGCGGTTGGGAGGGTTGCTGGGGCTTTCGCGAGGCATCGCCGAGCCTCTGACCCAGTGCCGGCACGCAACGTCCCGCCGATGTTATCAACGGATTACCCTGCGCGACGCTTATATTGTTGTTGCAGAAGTTGTTCGCGTTCGCGTTCGTTGTACCGGAGCCGTTGTTGGCGCTCATTCCGGCGCAGGATTGTATCTTCGCGCGATTGTTGAATCTACCCGCCAGTATGAGGGGTGCACCCTGCGTGTGAAACGCCAGACGCGAAAGTGGACTGCGGTTGGGCGGATGAGCTTGAAGCTGCTGTCCCTGATTCTGCGGCTGCTGAGGGGATTGCTGTTGGGGCTGTTGTTGCTGATTACTTTGGTGAGAGGGCAGCGGTGAAGAGCGCTGATTGTTCCTTCGCGGTCCCGACGTCATCGAGATCAACGGTGCTCCGGCCCAAGTGCCGTATTGGCATTGGTCGCCTCCCGACGTGTAACTTCCCTGCTGCTGATAGTCTCGCTGATGCTTCACCCGCGATACAACTGTTTCCTGCGGTTTTTTTACTACGGAGGCGACCAACGATTTTCCAGCGGTTGATGGTCTCGCGCTCGACGATATCAGACAACTGCCGATGTAACGCTCCACCTCCAGGGCACCCTGAGAGGCCGGGCTCATCTTACAATGCGAGACAGAATCTCAGACAATTTCGCCGCTCCTCTGTTCCACTTTATGAACGAACCTTAATTCTTTCCTCTCGACAATCCTTACGTGTATATTATTTATTTACTTATTCATTATATACGCGACACTTCGCCGAACGATACGTTACTCCATTTTCACTCCATTCGCGGAGAATTCACATCACACCAATTACATTCACAACTCTCACAATGAAGATACATGAAGATTGTATGTTTTCTTTTATTTTTATTAAATTTATTTCACATTGACTTTTGTGTTTTAGTTTCAAAGTGGCTTTACGTCGGAGCACTCGGCGACACGATCTTTGCTCGCGACGAAAATCGAACGGTATCGGTCGGTTCGCTCGCCGTCTCTAATCGGGAGATTTTTGATAAGAGAGCGTTGACGAGAGATCGTGAGAAAGCGCGATTCAGCTCTCCACCGTGCGTAGCCGCGGCCCGAGCGACACTGAAGCTTCTTTGGTCGCGCGCACCGTCTCCGGCCACTCTACTCCGGGCGACGTGGACGGACGGAATCCCCACTATTCACCGGTTGCCACCACCACCGGGTCGACATCACCGGAGCACCGGGCCAGCGCCGGTACCACTACACCGAAGCGCGACGCCTTCACCTCCTCCGTTCAGTCGACGCCGACGCCGTCACCGTCGCGGCGTTCCCTACCACGCCAACCCCCTCGTTTGCACCGCCTGCTCTGCTCCTGGTTTCTCACTACCGATCTTTCTCTCTATATTTCTCTCCTTCGCCGCTACTCTCTCGCGGTTCGGCCACCGCGAGAAACTTTAGCAATCCCCCTCGCCTCCTCTATCGGGGCACGACGGAGATAGAGGATTATGAACGAACGGGGGATGAAAAGGAAGAACTCGACTGTTCCGTAACGTACAACAGGGCTCTGCCTTCCGGATTCAGTCACAATTTACCAGAGGAGAACCGAAACTCGGCCCAACGAGTGAGACACAGCGAGAAAGTTCGACATTCGCTCTTTCTGTCAATGCTCCTGACGTTATAAACGTACCAGTTGGTGATTGAATCATCAATTTCCTTTACCGGCGCTGCTCGCATTGGAATTGCAAAACTGCACAGTTGAACCTCCCTATAGTCGCACTAGCGAACCCGGGCTACAACGCTCGATAGTTCGATTTCAAGAGCCAGGCTGCTGATAGAGAACCTACATTCTTGGCTATGGGGACCCGGATCGATGGAGGGTCGAACGCGCTTGTTAAATCAAACATGCGGAAATTTTTTTATTTGTCGGTAATGTCGACGCAGTGTTCGATTTGATGACTTCTCTTAAAGGCGAATGAATTTAGGTCGACGGCCCTTTGCCAATACCTGATAGTAGTATCAAACATTATTATAAGGAAAAAAAGGTAAACCTCAACTTTGACAATAATCGTGATTTTTTTCTTTTGTTCCCGAACGGAAGCTCCCTTAACATGTGCGTGAATAAATTTGCAAGGCATTCACAACTATTTGGGCAAACGTTGAATAAACATGTCAAATTGTGAATACAGGAAATATAATTCAAAATCAAAGAAAATAGGGGAAAAGTGAGGAGAACGGAACACCTCGATTATTCCACGAATCATTCAATAACGAACTGGGCCAAATCAACAACTTTCACGCTACCATTAGAAAGTGCCGATCGCTGTGCTATGCAGCCCAATCGAACGGAGCACGACGGCTCTGAACTGATCGAATATCTGGAAGATCTCACCGGAACACTTCGAGACTCGTCATCGCCATCGACGGATGGCGTCTCGATCTTCGCCCAATTTCGTCGAGTTTCAATGGTGAATTCCAAGTAGAAGTGGAATCGGAGTCTCGGGTAGAGGTATCGTGAACGGATGTGCCGCCGAGACCGCCGGAGGAGGCGAGGGAAAGAAACGCTCGCAGCTGGGAGAAAGCTGCGGGAAAGGAGATCCACCGAAAGGAAGGCACAAGAGTGTGTTTCACCGTAAATGCTGATACCTGCGTTAGTCCGTGTGGGAGCGGCGCACCGTATCTCGGATCAGCGACGACGAGGAGGAGAAGGAAGAAGGAAGACGACGACTACGAGCCGCGCACCCCCGCATCTAGGCCAGCCGCTCAAAAGTGGGTCACAAGTCGTCGATCGCCGGAGGCACGCTACGCTTCGAGGAGTTACTCGAGGAGCTCTCTGCGTCGCTGCCTCTCACTGCTTGTACACAAGCCGTATATACGTTTATAACCATAACCCACACTCGCGAGCGCCCCGGCCCCTACAACATATTATTATACCTACTTATCGTCTTGGTCGTCGCGTGCGTTAAACCGAGACGCTCCGAGTTGCCGGTTTCTTCCCGTTCTATCACCCGGGAAAGACGACGGCGACCGGTATAAGAGACCGAGCACAAACTCCGTACCAGGTTGACATGCATAGAAACGCACCGCAAGACGGATCATATTTCATCGATGTAAAACCTGATTCGACAGTTTTAATGTGGGAAAATAAAAAGAAAAAGTATTTTATTCGACGGAGGAAGAATATTCGTCGGGAATAGGCGAAGTAGGTCTCCGATTAAATAAAAATAAATTTAAACTTAGTAAAAATTAGTATTAAGAGTCTCATTAATACTACCGATAATCCAAGACAAATTACCATAGGGCATAGGAAAATGGAACTAGAATGCCACGTATGCGGGAATGTCTAGGATTTTTCAAGAATTTTCACTATGAAATGTACGGAAAATTCCTATAAATTTTACGAAAATTCTTATAAATGCATCTTGTAGACACTAACCTTGATCGAAAAAAATTACCACAGCACGGAGGAAAGGCGAACGATACGGCGACATGTCCCTATGAAATGACGACGCAGAAAAACATGCGTATTCCAAAAATTCCTTCTAGCTTGAAAAATTGTCTCAGATGATTACTTATCGATACGATGAACGCCAGATACGACGAAACTACGCAAAGTTGGGCGATTACGCTCAGACACATAATTCTTATCTATTGACTTTTGGGCAGTCGGGAGTTTTAAGTTGCAGCTTGCCGTTGATATGCGTTTACACCGAGACTCGAAAAGGTGGTCAATGGTTTCTGACAATTGAATTGATCGAATACACGATTATGAATTTTCAGGGAGTGAGACATTTTGTGAGATCAGTTGATTGCTCGTGAAAGCATTACGCCGATGAATGGAGAAAGGACGGTTGCGAAGGGACCATTACCTAGTCACGGTCTGCAAAATTCGACGAATTTCAAGTGAATTCGCATCAAGCTCTCCGGACTGCGACTCCGGCAGAGGCCGTCGTTTATCCATGGCGATGTTAATGGTTCCGATATCCATTTACCGGACGAACAGGAGCGAGAGAGCTTCTCGGTTCGTGCTGCTCGTGTCTACGCCAGCGTGGAACGTCGATGCATTATGCCGTGCAACGATAATCTCTTAGCGTAATCCGAATTGGGTTGTACGGTACGTGTACAATGTCCCTTACGATAACTGGACATAAATCGAAATCACTGATAATGCATTTGGATTGGGTGTGTGCGAAACTGGCGTTTGCCATTGCCGGGCGGTCCCGCCCTGCCGGAGAATTCTATACAATATCCGTGGGATATTATCGGGCTACGGAAGAATGGGAGCAACTGAGAATGCGGCCTAGTGATCGATCATTGCGCGGCATAAGTAATTTACGTAGTAATTCAATGTACAGATTCACTTGATTATCTGATACTATATATTTTATAAATATGTTACTATATCGGCTTGATTGGAAACCAGCGCCATACATTTCCTTTCATGTTCTTTTTTGTGGTGGCTTGTTAACTAAAAACAAAAAAGGAATCTAATAGTAATCTTAACTTAGTAGTGCAAAAATGTACGCTGATTTTTTAAATTTTATCGTCGATCAATTAATCAATGGAATTCCGTCACTGGTTCGATATCGACACGGCTCAGTTTTTATTTTACTTGCAGTCACGATAAGCGCCACTCTCCGAAATTACTTGTAATATCTGCAACGGTCGGCAACTGACAAATCGATGATAATACGAAAACGGAGCGTCAAGATAAATACATCGTAATAAAAATCGTAAAAAACATTGCTAAACACTATGAATAAACGAGCGAGATTGTGGCCGGGCGAACAAAAAAAAAAGGTTCGCAAAAAAGGTCGGTGAGATCAAACGACAAGAATAGATTGGAAAAAGTAGTACGGGGGAAGAAGTAACCATATGGGCACAGGTGCGGAGCACGAAATTGTTCGTGTCGGCCTGCAACGCTGCTGTATGTTTCGGTGGCGTGTCAAGAGGCGGAATGAGGAGAGTTTGGTCAGATATTTGTGGAAAGCGACGGGAAGAGTTAGTGGTGGTAGTAATACCGTATCGTGTCGACGGCATCTGATTGTCGCACCGGTGTGTTCACCACGTACACTCAACAATGACGGAATGAGAGCGTGCTTTCATTTCTCCCGAGGCAGCTGAGTACACGTAGTACGACTGTCGTCTCGGTCGTTCCGGTGGGGCAATACGAGGCGAGCCAACACATCCAGCAGCTTCTTCCGCTCGCGAGCCGTGTGTCTCCGTAACCCCATGACCGCGAGCTACGAACTCGGTCGATCACTCTTGCACGCGAGAAAGACCAGGGCACAATGAGACAGGCGGGATTCGTGGAATCACCAGTTGAAGTACCGCAGTTGAAGTCTCACTCTTTGACTATCTCTGACATGGATTCGCGCATCCAGAAGAAATGTCACCAATTTTTTTTTATCCTTGTTTATAGTTGGAAAAGCTTCGGCCTTTCGATATTACAATAGGACAAACTTTTAAGAACGCTGCGATTTTTTTTTCCACTCAAAATATCGGAAAATGTGGAAGTTAGAGCGAGGAATTCTTATTATCTTGGAAGTACACGTAATACGAATTTTCCGTCCATCGATTTTTACAATTTGTGCTAGACTCCACGTGAGAAAGGTATCGGACAGCCGTTTTCGATATTATGGTAAGTTCCGCTTTCAAAGATGTTTCAAGCTTTAATTAAAATTTCCTTAAAATGTGGACGTTTGAACACTTATTTTTCGGATAACTGTTCATGTGACTGTCGTCTCGTTCTATCGATTTCTCCGATTTCTGCATGATTTTGCACGTTTCCACTTCGAAAAAGCGTCTGATAACGTTTTTCCATATCAAGGTAGGCAAACTTTTGAGGATGCTTCAAACTTTTCTGAATAAAAAAAATCAAGAAAAATCTGTAAGTTACAGCACTTGGAGGGTCCAAACTTTTATTTCATTTTATTTTCTTGGAAGTAAGCAGGTAGTCGTTTCGCGTCGAACGTACACCTGCCGGGTTCTCCCGTTCCCCTAACTCTAGCAGGGTTGGATTATTGGAGAGATGTTTGGAATGCTCGGCACGAAATAATAACGGAAATCTCTAACTCTCAGGTATAGAAAATCACCCGGAAACTATCATTCAACCGGTCATTCACGGGCTCTTGCCTCCGCCACATTTCGCTACTGCTGTAAACTTTCGTTTGTTTCTTATCAAATTACGACAATAAATAAATATCTTTCTATACAGCGTTTTGTATATGAGTCAGATGTTTTAAATTCAGCGCTTCTACAAAATTGTGTCTAAATTGACGTATAGGCTTAGAAAAATAATTGAATATTAAGTATTTATTTTCAGGCGCCCCTGAAATAAATGATATTTCTAGGTGATATACAAGGTCTCGAATGGTATATCAAAATGACATCGGTAACTTTACGTAAATCGGAGAAAATCTTTGGTGCGCTTAAGAACAGAGAGTCGTCGTATGTGCGTCGCGGAATAACGGTTCGCATAAGCGTGAATCGTATTCGCCGTCGTGCGGACGAGACGCGGCCGCGAACTAACGAGACACGAAGGGAAGCAGCGAGGAAAGAGGAGCGTACTGCTATTGAGAGAAAAATGAGACGAGCATGAGAGAATGAGAGTAGAACGAAGAGGGAAGCCATGAGAATCGAGGGAGGGAGAGGCAGAAGAACGGCGGAAGTCAGATTTCGTTTCCATTAGGGCGAACGAGGCCATTAGGTGCTCACGAAGGCACGACACGTTGTATAAAGCGAGAATGAAGCACGAGGGGTGAAAGCGCGGAGCGCGTTTGCGTCCTGAAGAGCATCGGGGAAAGAGAAATAAGAGACGTGACACAAAAGGGTCGATACAGGAGAGAGAACAAGAGAGGAAGAACCTCGCGGTTCTGCGCTGCGACAGAATGGAGTCAATGGTTTGAACGGTACTTTGTTTTATTTTTTTCCTACAACTATTTTTATTAATCAGCCTCTCGTATATCGCAGCCTCTCGTATATCGCAGCCTATCGCCGCCTACCGAAACTCCACTCTGCGCCCACAAAGGTAGTTTATTCCGATAAAAAAAAATGTATTGCGGGCGAGGAAGATTAATTTTTTTCCTGACTTAATAGAGCTTTTATTAATTTCTAATATATTCATTCAATTCGTAGTATAATTTCTACTGTTTATTAATGTTTATTTTGATCCCATGAATCGATATTCACCTCAAATTATTTATGTATTTGTTTCATGAGAGACCTGTCAGTATTGGCGGTTGGAAATAATGTATTATGTGAGGAAACGATTGTTTTTAGTCATCTTTACTATCAACGAAGAAACACACACCTACAGATAATTTACTTGACGGACCCTCGGAAATGAATATTTATTTTTATCATACAAATTATTTTTCTGGAAGCGAAAAAAAGAAAAAAAAATTAAACGGGTACGTTAACTCTGCAATGTCTTTTGCACACTCCACGAGGCTTTGATCGTGAGCCAGGTTTTCTCGAGAGTATGATGTACGACCTATTTGCACATTCGACAAAAATATTAAACGAGTACGGGAGTCGCGAAGTGAAGAGCTCGCACGCCCATGATACTTTTCCAAAGGACCACTCGCTTATTTCTCTCGCGTCCTGCTTTGGTTCTCTATCGTTGAAAGTTTTTGCGGTACCGACGCCCCGGACAGCGACACAGAGGGCGATAGACTTGGAGAGAAAGAGACGAGTGGAGAGGTGGTCTGCGGAGGTGGAGGACCGATTATTACGACGCTGCGGCCATAACTTTTCCCAGAAGGCATCCATTACCTTGATTGTTCCAAGCAAGTTTATGGTCGTCGGCGTACCGCCGCGTCGTCGTCCGAACCAACACCATCGCGCTTTTCCTTCGTCTCGTTGTCGACAATTCTCGTCCCCTTTCTACCGGGATCAGAGAAAGAATCCGCAAATTTTCCCAAGCCGAGTGAGAAGGAAAAACCTACAGTGAAGGTACAGAGAATGGAAGAAAAAACGGCAGAAAAAACATCGACCCGTTCCATATATTCGTTATTTGTCGGCGAAGTAAAACTGTGCTCGACTTTCGCTGAGATTTTTATTACACGGACAAATATTCATCGATGCATAAGATCGTTGATAATGTATTGATAACATTCTCTATATGTTTTTTTTTGTGTTCCAATGAAATGTACTTGGTCGCATCATGGGAACGAGTTTGATTAACGGGAGACTTTTGCACGAGCCGACTCGTACTCACAAAAAAGGGTTTGTTTGACGGCCGCCTCCCAAATAAGTATTGATTTTAATTAAATAAATGTCTTCATTTTAATCAAACATCTTTTAAATTTTACTCGAATAAATTTATTTGATCAAATTTGTGAAATTTTTGTTTATTTGCCCGTCAAATGATTTTTCACGGCGTATTGGGACATTACCGTAATGTCGATGAGTTTTTCCATAGTCTGTTTACTCTGTATGTTCAAACTCCAGCGATCGACTTTTTCGTAATTTCAGTCTCGGTGCCTATCGCGGCTGAGCGAAATCGAGTTCGCAAATAATAACTCAGTATAAATACACGATCACAAGTGAGTGGAAAAAAAATTGTCTATTTTTTATTTCATTATCGTATTCATCGTTATTATCGAAAAGACAGAATGTTTTATATTAATATTGAATTATGTATTGATCGAAGACCATGATTTTTATGGCAATAAAATTTATCGATCATAATAATCCCATATTTCTAATTGTTTCTAGTTTTGAAGAACGTTTAAAATCACGTCACTTACGGTTGAAAAATGATATTTTGTTACACACGACGATACTGCGCATCATGAACAGAATTCAAAAGTGCTCGGAATTACATACGGAAAGGTTATCAATCCACCATTGACCTCGTTGAATTTTCACATGTTTCACGATAGCAAAGCAAATTTTGTCGGAACTAAATAGGTACTTAGGTCATCGAGGCGCGACACCGACAATAAGCTCGCAATTTATATACTAAAAATTCATCTCCATTTACATTTTATCAGATGGTTCGAGCTTAAATAATCGCACATGTGACTCACAAACGCACGGCGAAAAATTGGTCAAATCCGCAATAAATCGCAAACAGAATTCCGACATTCGGTTTTCTAGAATTCGTGCCAAACTCAAGAGACATTTCTGTCCATCCTGAATTTCCTCCGAATTTAATCGCCCTTATCCTTCGTCGACCGTCTTCTAAACTCCCGGCGAACAACCGTTGTTTCTCCCAGATTATGAGCTCAACCGATTGGCAAAGACTCCCAGCAAGTTTCCCCAGCGCCAATACCATTGAATATTTTCGTATATACAGTTACATATATATACGTGTCTGTATGTCTACCTACGTATGTGATAATATTGGGGAACGGAAGTCGAATCGGTGGTCTCCCGGCAGGAAGTACACGTGGTCGTTGCAGGGGGGAAAGGACGGACAGAAAAGCCTGCGGATAACGCGTGACAGTAGATAAATAGCCAAACTTGCAGTGCGCCAGTTTCCGCCGGTGCACTGGAAGCACCAATATAGAATAAACGGAACACAATGTCTCGCGGTGTTCCAGGAAAATTGTCCTCGATCCTCTTTCCGTCACTCCATTCCTCGCTCCCACCGGCACCCAAATTTCGGTCTGTTCACACATTGATCCGCCGTCCTTACGGAATATCTCGTTCCGCCTTAATTGATCTACATAAGTAATTAATATTAGGTTGTCAAATATCTCCCTTCTGCTTTTTTGCTCTTTATTCAATGCATTGCATTGCATGCTATAATGCTATATTTAAAAGAAACGTAGCGTCGAATCGACGGTAGAAGGAAGAAATTATTTGCTGTGCTTTAGCGATGCTAATTAATTTTCAAATATGAATGTAATGAGGCTGAATGAGGTTACTACGATTTCCTACGCTCGCGGTGAAGTATCTGTAATATTTTGTGTATTAACGTTTCGAGTACAAATTATTGAAATTAATTTGTCGGATGAAATCAAGTATCAAAAGTTGCGATTTTCCGTTTTAATAGAGCCCTCAGTCTGTATGAAATACCGAATGGATTCATCATTTTGTCGATACGTATGTAGTAAAGAGACTTTTTTTATAGCGAATGGCGCTATCCGATATTAATAAACATCATTTTTCATCGACGGCGAAACTCGCCTTTTAACCTCCGATGCTTTTTTGTCGGGGAAATCAGTTGAACGCGGGAGAATTTCCAGGCTTTTTTTCCGTGAAAAAGTTGGGACGAGAGATGAAAATGTCTGAACGGTAACACTAGACGTAAGAGCTTGAAAAATAGTAGAGTCGATGATTGCGTGTGAAGATTTTCCTTTGACGATGGGATGCGGGCGGAACTCGGCTTTGTTTTAATATTTGTGAATTCACCATTTCCATCCGTTCGTCGATTTGTGTGGGGACAAAAAAAATACGGATCGTACCAAAATTGATGGTTGTATCGTCTGTATGTGCTCAGAATCGGAACTAAATTCTTCAAATGTGTGGGTCGGATTTAAATTTGTCAAACCAGTACGTTTGCACGTTTATTTACAAAATAAATAAAGGCCGTGACATGTCGTACGCAGTGAAAAATAATTTCCCAAAATCGGGACACGAAATTTTGTAAAAATAAGTTTTATTAAATCTCAAACTCATTTGTTCAGAATTTAATATTCGAAACTGTCATTTTATTTTCTGTGTCATGAAGAATTTTTTTTTGTACTATCGTCGGCAAAACTAGAGCCGAAGGGTGCGAAGGGAAAATCGTCAAATCAAGGATTGTGAACGTACATGGACAATAACCTGTAATAAGCCAAACTCTTCTGATTGCATAGAATTTTTTTTTTTTTTTTTTTTTGGCGCTTCCTCGCATACGGCCAAAATAATGTATGCACAATTGAAGATCCCAAAATATACTTTGGATTCGAATCAGTAATTTTACATCAATGCAAGGAATTGTGCACAAATCATTACGTAGCAAATCGATGAATCACGAACCAATAAGCCACAAATCCATAAGTGAGAATTATTAAATCAAGAGTCGCGGTGACGGTGAACGTCTGTGGGTTTCCCTATCTGGGTAGTAGGTAACGGATTAACTGTCGAATAGTGTCTCGAGAATAACTCCCCTCGGTTTCCACTTGGGCTCTTAACGCAATGTGACACACCAACGGAGCCCAATGGTACCGAATCGCTATTCAGATGCTTCGCTTCAAGACGATCGATTTTATGGGCAACGGTAATCCGTTTTCACTGCGGAAATGACATACGGATTGAAAGACAATTCGCCTTCTCCCCTAGAGTCAACCGGTTTAAAGCAGATTCGAATCGCGTTTTGTTACCATCCAAGCAATTCCAACGATGTCCCGCATAACCTTAAAACGCAACGGCCCGATACGTTCAGAATCGAAAAGCGTCATTGTATCCACATGGTCTTAGCTGGCGCATGTTTCAATCGGAAGACTCTTCACGGTTTCAACTCTGCACCCGGAAAAAGACATTCACCGGGCTCCCCGCAAAAAAAATGTATTTCGTTAAAATAAATATTCGCTCGATTTTAGTACATTTTTACTTAACTTAAATAACTCCGTAGTCGTGGAATTCGATTTATTGACTATATGCCAGATGGGAAAAATTTCGGTATATAGGACGACACGGCATCGATCGTCGGGAAAACATAAATTGCCGATTGGCAATCGACCTAAGTAATTCAGCCGCGGTTTTTACATGTTTCAGCGACATTTAGAAATATTGTTAATGGTTCGGTGACATATGATTATTCAAGCACTTCTTCGTTGTGCATTATTTTGAATTTCTAGTACATTAGATGTGATGGGTGTTTAGCTTTGCGAATTCTGTTTTAGGCGGATTGTAAATGAATATTAATTAAAACCGGATAAAAATTTATTTGGTACGATTGGATTTTTTCTATGTGTACACTTCGTGTATCATTTTTTTTCTACTAACTCATGACTGGGATATATATTTACCCCGTCTGTTTCTTTTGCGTACAGGGATCCTACGAGCAATAAATGAGGTTTTCCACTTATGAATATCCTCGTTTTTGTTTAAAAAAAAAGAAAATTGCATGCGATAAATTTGATTTTATTACAGTTGGGGGGTTGAAAGTCACACATAAAACCTGAAATGTAACGAAAAACCAGATTCTTTGGACATCGTCTGAGTTGGTTTTGCACCCCATTGACAAATTTTGCTATCAAGAGCGCGTGTAACGCCGTCTTTGGTAATAAAAAGTCATTTCTATTTTTCTCGCGACCATTAGTAATTCCGAAAAATGCACAGTAAATTTTTTCTACGTCTAGCTATTGCCTATGGACATAATTTTTTTTAAATAAAAATGTTTGCATTCTTTGGAGAAAACAGAAAAGAGTATCAGTTACCGTCGGAACGCTTCGCAGATTTGCCGACACTGGCAGCAAATCTTCGACTCGCAATTCACCGGGACCTCGAGTTCTCCCTCGACGAAACGAAAGGAGTTCGACGATTTATCGACGAAAAATTGGAGCCAGAAAGTTGCGCCGTACCAAGATGCGCTGGCCTGCTGCACCGTTTCTGGTGTAAATTACACGATCGGCATACACGCGAAGGGAGTTTCGTACATAATGTTACGACCCCAACTGTATCGGCTAACTGGCCGGGCTGAAAGTCCGACAGGGAGGATCGACAGTGAAACGGCATTGTTCGGTCATAAAGTTAGCGGAAGTCGCTCGAGCCCAATATCGGAATGGCTCTCAGTCGAAATTGCGACACGCGAGGGATAACCTGGATATATACGCGGTCGAATAGGTATAAACCGTATATTACGTAGCGCACATGCAGCGGAGCCGGAGACGTCGAGTGGTTGTGCAGTTTTTCGACTTGCCACACAGCTCGGGGTGATACCGCGACTCGCGGTCCCGCGAGAGACGGCGAGATGGTTTCCGCGAAGCCGACTCTATAACCCGAGATCGAGAGAGCTGGGATTTTTCTCGGTATGAGACAGCGAGAAATACGAATTTTCTTCCCGCGCGTCCCGTCGCCTATCGTAATGGTGAATAAACATTTTTCCCGATCGCCGACAACTTCGGATGCACACACGCTATTTATGAGAATAAAAACAAAAAACATGGCGTGGAAAAAAACATTCGAAGATTTTTGTTTTATAACATTTTGAAGAAAGATTGTCCACAAACTGGACGTTGTGTATCTGATATTTTGGCTTGATTGGTTTAAAGGATTTAATTCCGATTCACAAAAAGATGCATGCGAATATTTGTTTACACGTGATTTTTAGATTTTTCGGAACATTCAGCGTCTTTTTTCATTTCTACGACTCTATTATCGAAAGCAGTAGTTTTCTTTCAACTTTGTATTTTCAACTCTGAGCTTAGGGCGTCGCATTCCAAACACTCCGGATTTAAAGCTTCAAAGGCATTAACCAACCCTCTCCCCTCCCATTAACATGGCTTCAAGTATATAAATAATCAAGTTTCTAATAATAAAAATTGATAATTAAAACGAGAAAAACGATTGGAAAAAGAACTTAAAAGAAAAATAATGGAACTTTACACTCGTATCAAATTTGGTGCCCTGGGGGAGCGTTCCATTATGTTTTGTCAAGTCCCCTTACGTCATAAGGTCGCAGTGCACTTACTGCCAACTGTGATATATAGGTCACTGCAGATTGAAAAAAGACCTCCTTTCCGTCATTCCGCTGGCGTATTGTCGAGCGAATACACACCATAGTTATATTCGCTGGACACGTAGAGAGAGGAGAATAGTTCGAAAGTGCATATTAGGTCCAGCTAGTTTCACGAGAGTTTCGTGCTCGACATGGCACATTCACCCTACCAATGGTAAAGAAGGCCTATTCAACTCTCTCAACAACGAAAGGTATAACTACAACGCGTACAATATAAGCACGCACCTAGCGAGCACGTGAAAGACCCTCGTCTCATGCATCTGCACTTTACTCCCTTTCCACAACTTTTTTTTCCGAGCACGTATACACAGTCGACTCTAACACCGTTGAAAATCGCGTGGGACCGTGGACCGAGTGTTTCGTTGCGGAGAGCCGCGAAAACCAGCGTGCACATCGACGTTTATATTGTGTCTATCCAGTGCCGGTAACTTCCATGTAATAACGCATTATCGGCACATCGGCGAGTACTAAACCTATAATTATAAAGTCGAGGCATTGCGAATCGAAGCTTTCAACGGCTGCAAACGTGTTGTTTTTTTTTAATTTTTATCTCGCGACTGGAGGTTGATCGTTCACGCTCCTTTCATTATCGATGACTGGCACGGGAAAAGAGGTTTCTCGATGCTCTATTGGTTATCGCTGGTTATTAGACCCATCGATTGAACATTTCCGCTCAACGATACATCCGCTAATGACCATTGCACGTACGGGGCCATGTACGACTGGCGGAAAAAACTTGCATAAAGATACCTTTGAGTTGTTTCCAGACACGGATTGCTAAATTCGTGAAAAAAGGTTTCAATCGTTTCACTTGCCTGAACACCCTTGAATTATCGGTCGTAGTCAAATCCAAAAATAAACAAAACGCATAGTGAAGCATACAGAATTATTTATCATTCTTATTCCCTGGCGCGCGGTTACTTCACGGATAAGGAAAAACATTAAACGAAGGGTTGTTCCAACGATCTCTCATGGCAAAACGAGTTTTTTTTATGAATCTTCCTAAGTGAATAGATTCTGACGAAGAATACCACGAGATGTATTGATAAAATTGATCGTCTAATGACGTGAAAGAATAATTACCCAGCTCTGAATATTAAAAAAATTTGTTCTATTTTGCACGAAAATAATATATTTATTTTAGGCACAAAAAGATAACTGACACAAGGACGATGACTCGCTGGGAAATGAGACGACAGATTATTAAATATAGGGGAGAGAATTAAGTATCACTTTAAAAAAATTCATTTTATCAAATAATCATTACCGTGTGCACGGTTCTACATTCGCGTATCCGATGAAACTCGGATAAAGATATCAAGGTTTTTTTTTTAAAGTAAGTGGATCAATTTGCAAGAAAACGTCTTTTCATTTAGGTGTGGGTAACCTCGAATCATTTATTTTACTTAAATCCAAACATGAATAAAACGGAATAATAGGAAAACGAGTCCTTATTTTCATAAATCTTTATTGCTGAAGGAATTTCAATATTTCTCCAAGAATTGACTGTTACAAAATATTGGGATTTGAATATTCGAAAAAGGTTAGTGTTCTATTAAAAAAAAATTAATATTAAATTGATCGTCAGTGCAATGCTGCTGGTACCGGCACGATAACTCGCTGCGTAGCGAGGCTATGGGACACTGAATATCCGTCAGAAACTTAAGTATTACTCTCTTAAATCTCATTGTATATAAAAAATGTATGTACTTTGTGTAGATGATATGTTGTTACGATGGGAATGAGGACTTTCAGAGAGGATTGTGCGCCCCGATCCGGCCTGAATCGCACGCAACGATAAGCCGCGACTATTTCACATAGTTTAGTTCACTTCGGAAATTTCACCGAAACTGCTACGAAAACGCCTTTGAATTTTAATTGATCATACCGAGGAATTTAATTTTTAGGAAGTACTCCTAAAATGATTTGTTCATTACAGCCATTTTATTAGATTATATTAATTGCGTACCTAACACTATTTGCTTTACAGCAGGTATTCCGGTAGGTAAGCAGAAAAAAAAGATGATACTTCATCGTCAGAAGTTACGGTGCGGGTCCGCCGCTTCCCGTCGCTCGTGAGTTATTAAAATGCAATTTACCGCCACACGAGTTTCTCCTGAACGCGAACACGCGATGAAGCCGAGAACGGGAAAGAAAAGTGGGTATTTTCAAATTTTCACTTCACAAGCTGAGTGGTAACTTCACTCAAACTTCCTCCGAGTTTTGCGCGAATCACAAAAATCCCATTACTACAGGTCAATGAACTGAACGATAAGATCCGTTGACCCCGTTGTGTCAATAGCAGAGGGACGGAAAATAGGACGGGAAAAAATAGTAAATGCCAAAGTTATCGCCAGTCCAATTCACCACAGTAGTGAATTTCTCTCACAACGGGCTTTCACGCTTTCCGACGTATTTCCCCGGAGAACGCGAGGAGACACGAATCTCCACAGTCGGACGTCCGTGTTGTCTGTACAAACAACCCGACGAGCAGGCGAGTGGACCCCAATTTTTCCCAACATTATTATTTTCATTCGACTTTCGCCTAGTCCGTTAAATTCCGCTTTATACTTCTTCTTTGTTTTTTTCTTCTGGAAAAAGTTGCCGAGGAAGTCGGCGGTCAGTATAATTCGCGTCAACTTGTTTGCGCCACAGAAGCGAGGAACAGCGGTTCTGGCTTTCCTCTCCTACTTCTGTGCAGACCGCGCGTCTAGTTGTGCGATAGCTCGCCGCCTGTCAGAAGAATAAATATCTTTCTGACAGGCTGTATAAATAACGGTAGATCATGTAATTTCATTAAGGCAACAGTTCGCAAATCAACCTATCGTGGACTCAACTGGGCGTCGACAAGGTCGGACCCAATTTCTTAAGAGTATAATTTTTATTAAACTTGCACCCAGCTGTTGGGGAGATGTGGAAAATCACCGGTCACGGCGACGAAAACTGTACTGAATGCCGTTTTGGGACCATGGTCGGCCAAGAAAAAAGAAAGTTTTCGTTACCAACTGAGCAAAAAACTGTTGCAGATCAAATCAAGTTCTTTTATACAATTTTTCTCCCGGAAAAAATGGCGCAAAATTTGAAAAAAGGCGTCTCTTTGGGTCGATCTAACCTCTTTTCTCCTTTGTGGACAAAACTTCCCAACATTCTTATTTTCATCAAGCTATCACGCAGTCCATTAACTTCTCTCACGTACCCTTTTTTTCAAGCGAAAGTTACTAAGAACTCGAAGTTCGCTATAATTCGCATCTTGCTCGCGAGCAAGCCACAAATTCGCTTCTGTATCCGTGCAAAAGCTAGCCTCCGAGCCGATGAATAAATATCGTTCTGGCGTGGAGTGTAAATAACGGTAGATTAAGCAATTTCATTAAGCCCTCGGTTCGGGGACCAAGCAAATCAAAGAGTTTTCGGTACCGGTAAAAGTTTTCCGTTTATAACCACCTATCGTGGCGGTTAGCTACATCCGGATACATAGCTGCGGCTTGGGTGTACGTTAATGGTCCGCCTGCTCTTCTCTCTCCCGAGCATGGCCAACTGAATGCAACCGCGTTCTTCTTCTCTTCCATGGGCCGGCACAGCGAAATATCGTGTATATTATAAACCGGCGCATATACCGCGATGCTCCACCGCGCCTATTAGCTGTATATCTCTTTCTGCAACTGTGTGTTTGCCACTACGGTCAGTACAGAGTTAACTCGCCATTTATACCTATACACTCCACCATCCGGACCCTGCTCGGCCTCAACGCGGCGCTGCGACCCGGCCTGGTTTATCTGTTCATTCGCCGCGTGTTAATGGAAATTCGTTAGTGTGCGTTTTAATATCGTTCGCAGTAAAGCTTCGACTCCCGTATTGCACCATAAGTTTTGCGGAAATATCCCGCGCAAAGTAGGCAGGGGATGCGAGCGCGGAAAAACGCGAGAGCGCGGGGGCAGAATTGTGCACGCAGGAATTATCTTATACCCGGGCGAAATCATACCCGAGCACTATCTGTGATCGGTTGAAAGGGAAAATTAATAATGCGAGAACTAAATAACTTTTAACTAATCTAATCTTTTAAATTTCATCATTTCAAGTTGACAGAAAATCGGTTGGAAAAAATGTTTCGTCAATGTTTGAAAGATTAATTCTATATATTTCTTTTTAAGGGTAAGAATGAATTTGGCTGTTCGCTTCTAGAAATAGCTGAAAGTGGTTTCGCTTCTATAATTTCACCCAAGCTGCTACATAAACTAAAAGGAAAACCGCCTTCGAATTTTAGTGTTGATCATCGCTGATCAAATGTTAGAAGATAAAACATTGGTAAAATTTTATTGGAAAGCGTTCTTATCTGGTACATTTGAAGTTTTGCCTCACTGTCCCATTTTGCCCTGCTCTCCCCTATCAGCCGTGATGGAGCGTGCTAAAAGACATCGTATCTCAGATTTTTAAAAATCTCCAGCGAACGGAATTGCATCTTTCATTAAAAAAATAATTATCATTATTGTTCTTATAATTTATTTGAAAAAAAAAT
Source organism: Listrodromus nycthemerus (assembly GCA_963978505.1). Lineage (NCBI taxonomy): Eukaryota > Metazoa > Arthropoda > Insecta > Hymenoptera > Ichneumonidae > Listrodromus > Listrodromus nycthemerus. The sequence continues at coordinate 6,680,456 of OZ021679.1, forward strand.
AGGGAGACAAATGTAAAATTTCGCGACATCGCGCATATGACCGGAGTTCCTGCGGTCGGACATAAAGTACAAAGGTACCAATTTGTAATCGTTTGCCGTCAGGATCCCGCCGAGAACGTGAACGATCTCACGAAGGACGTGGAGCGCATTAGGGATTCACAAAGGCGAAGTCGCCGGCGAACTTCGCCGTGAATTCTTTCGACGAAGACATCGAGCCGGAAGATTACCATAGGTCTGCTCGAACGAGTATTAATTGATCGAGCACGTCCGGCAAGGTGAATGGCGAGGAAAAAAGACCGAGCATGACTATCATCGAGGTTGCATTATTAATCACCACGAAAGAAAATGAAAGACAGATCGAGAGAGAGAAGTGGTATAGATTCTCACAATCTATTACTTTATTATCACATTTTTTTTGTTTCGGAACCCTCGATATATTTATCTTTGCAGTGTATTCGATTGGAGCGAAAAGAATTATGCTATCGCCTCGATGACCTCCAAGTGATCGCGTTACGATCGTTCAACCCTCGCGCGATACATGAACCTCGTGCCAAGGATGAACAAACATACTTTACACGGGGAACATCGGTATCGTCTGTAATGTGCAGCGAGTCGCATGCAACGTTGTTCAAAAAAAATTTTGATAAATGGTGGCAATCAAGTTGATACACAAGCGCACAGCGAGTGTGTGTGGGATCCCCGAGTGCACATCGATAGAGGCTCTATCTTATCTATGATATTGGCGAAGCGTTCCTCGAACCCATTAATCATTATTCTGCTCCCGTCTCCCCGTATACATTTTGATATAATAATCTCCGGTTGCAATAATGATCGTTGCATGTAGCGCGTATTCAAATGAAAAACAAGAAACCGAACATCGGTCGTACACCTCATCGAAATATGAAAGAAATTGAGATATCATTCACTTTGGATTTACCCACAATCCGCGAAAAGTAACTTAAATTTTTTTTGTCCTACGATAGCATTCTTTTTTATCACAAAAGTAACATAATTTTACCGATGGAGATAAGCAAAAATTTTAAATATTGCCGTTCGCCGAATATTTGATTATAAAATAGTTATCAAGTAATTATTATATATGAACTGTTGAAAATAATTACTCGTATTACACTCGGAAAGTTGTATTCCTTGCGTTACTGACGACAGTATCGACATTCCGATTTTCATGTTATTATTTTTATCATCGTTGTTGACTATTTGTAATTATAATGATATGTATATTCTTTTCTGCGAACGCGATCACGGAAGTCCATTAACGATGGAATAAAGGATAAACGGCAGATAAAAGCTCATCCGTGATAGTTGCGAAGAACGCAACAGGTTTTACGTAATAAACGAGTAGAATAAGAAGGAGGGCGACGAGAGCGGCGGTGAGAGATTCTCTGCGACAATGCGGAATGAAAGACTTGTCGTCGGGGGGTTGTCGTCGCCTCGTCTGCCTGCTGGCCATTATCTTCGTTACACACTTTCGCGTATCTGTCTCCGGCCCGTTTATATCAGCTTACACTTACGAAATAAAACAAAATAAATATACAAGGAGAACGGTCACGAAGTTCCGGGCCGTCCGATTAAAAAAGAAAAAACCCAAAGAAAAATGTATTTCTCGCCAAGCTGTGTTCCCGGACTATTCTCATTCTACTATTCTTGCAAACTGAACCGAGGAAGCGACGACCCTTTAACGAAAATATATAGACGCTATAATAAAGTTATTATAGAGAACAATACGCGACTCGGGACGTCAAAAAACAATAAAATCCACTCGCGATACTCCATTTTTTGTATTTTTCATTTGTTCAGTTATTAGCGGGGTAATTGACGCATTGAGTTAAAGCGGATCGACTGTCAGACGAAATCCAATTAAAGGGCTCCATTTTTTAACCTGTTCCACATGAACACTCTGTACATCTATTTTTGAAGTCTAAGCAACTTTTAGCAAAACGGAATTAACTAGAGAATTCCACTTGAAGAAAAAAAACGGTACGATGGCGAAGTCAACAGTGAACTGAAAAAACCCAAATTAACATAACTATTGCGTCGCGTCCAAAAGTCTTTCCTTTTCGAAGCAGTTGGTATCGAAACTTTATCGAAACTCTTGGTGATCAAAAAAAATGTCGGGAATTAATTTGTATAGTTACGGTAGGTTCAGTCGGGCGGAGGAGTACTGGTACGGAACCACACCAAGTCCGGGCGGCTGACCAGTCTCTTGCCACTGCTGGGATGTAACAGTTAGCCGGACAGCTATCGGGTTACATTTGAGAAGATTGAAATACATAAACGTCAGGTTGCGAGAGGGGGGAGATGCATTGATCAATGAAGAGAATCCCTCCGAAGACGATGCGAGATATGCCTCACAGGATATCAATCGATGGAGCTACGACTTGAAGTTGGTTTATCTCCACCCGCTTCAGCCCCGCGGTAATTCGGCTTGCGTTCCTGCTGGCCCTTAAAACATCCCAGACATTTGGAACCCTTTGCTTTTACGCCCGCCAACACTTCGCCGGTCGTTGCTGCACTTGGTCCGTCGAGTTTGCGAGCGCATAACGAGACGGTCTCGGCTCTATCCTTTGTAACCACGTTGCTGCACCTGGAACCGGCGCTGGATCTTGGTACGTCAGGGCGCACCAATTATTTCGTAAACGTGAGGTCGAGTATGCGGGTGTAAGGGAAAACTAAATACAATTCACTGTTAGGAATTGTTCGTTTGAGGCAACTACCTGTGTTTGAGTGAAATGAGAACGTCTATTACAAAAACCCATATCGTCTTAGTGCTTGAAAGATGGTCGTTTGCGACGGGTCAAAAGTTTCAGGTACTTGAAGTGTTAACAAAAATATCCAAAGTCTTATATTCTACTCTATACTAATTAAGCAATAGAGATAAAATTATCTCATTAGCTATTATGGACTTGTGTACTTTTGATTTTTAGTTGAATTAACCGGGAATTCAATTATCCGGGATCTTTTCAGTCCCGAGCATTCCGGTTAATGAGGGTTCTACTGAGAGCAAATTATTTTTCAGAATATCCAGCTTGGACGATTTTTCCAGACTCAACCTCGAACGCACGAATACACGCAAAACCTAAAGCGGGCGGGTACATCTACCGATACAAATCGGCATCCAGTTCGTACGAACCAGCTAACATATCTCCCGTATTCCCTGACTCAGAGAACCCGAATTTGGCATGTAAACAAAATCTTTTTTCCAAAATACCCGCTCCACCCTTTCTTTTCGCATTCAGTCCTAAACACACAGACGCACGCACACGGATATTTTGCACGCCAGTGCTGTAATCGAGGGTCGAGAGCTCGATCCAGTGCCAAATCGATACTCCTGCATCAAACAGAAGAGCGCGGAGTGGTGGCTTGGATTTTCGTTGGGGGATGGTGGGAGAACGTAGGGATCCGGGCCGAGGGTTCGACTCGCGAGGCACGCCAGCGTTTCCATTCAGAACGTCGCTCGGTCGGATCGGAGGCGTACCTACCTAAATAGCTCCTTTGAAACTGGCCCGGTCGTTTGGTCGGCGGCGGCGGCGGCGGCGGCAGCGGTGGCAGTTCCCGGTCACGGGTTACTACTATCGACGCCGAGTGGTTTATGCGGCCACGTGCCCGTCATCCTCATCCCTCGCTGAACCCCCAACGAATACCGCGCCAACGGCGCTCCGACTACCGCCGGTGCACGGCCTCGCTCGCGAATCCAATCCACCCGGTGGATCAAGCTTCGGGCCAACTGCACGTTATTATGGGCATTCTCACCGCTGTTACTACCACTACTACCGCCACCCGAATGGCACCAGATATCCGTACACTCGCATCCTGTCCTCGTACACCCGCGCAAACGGCACGACAGAATGACGACGGCGGCGCACCTCGTGCCATTCCCGAATACCGAATGTACACAATACACATTTCAGCGACCCGAACCGAATACGAGCGCGTAGAACGTGGGTGTAGGCCAGCTTCGATAACGCAAGATTTACGCTACGTTCCGGTGAGCCTACGAGAATTGGATGTGGAACAGAGCTAGCTAAAACACATATCTCGCGCAGCATGTCTTCCTGCTCCAGGCTGCGCTCTGCGAGAGACAGCCAGTTCATGCGGAACGAATTTTACTCACCGACACTGCTTTTTAATGCATTATTCCTTCCTGTATTACATACGACTGAAATACATTTTTGTTTTGCGCTGTTATTATTTTTCCTGTGGGCCGAGTCTGGAAGTTTGGTACGGCCATTTATTGAATTTTTTAAAAATGAAATGGAAAATTTTAATCAGTGAATTTAAATGATTCATTGATCAAACCAATTGAAAAACTAATTAAATGATTCATTCTTTTTTCAGCGAGTGTTACACATTGAAGAAAGGTACGCACTTCGGATCAACAAGTTTGCCAATTACTTGATAAAATTATGATGACAAAGATTTCCCAATATTATTCATTACGATATCCGAGCTCGAACATTGGACTCTGAGCAGAGAATCTCTTCCTTGCGAATCATTAAGATCGCTACGTATCGTGCGGTTCATTAATGCCTGGACGATCTGAATAATTCCGCTTTAGGAACCCTGACCTATTCATAAACAACAATCTACGTCGTTATATTTTACACAAAAGCTGGTCCTCGCGTGAACGATCCGGCCCTCGAAGAAAATGTCTTTGGATGTAATCAGCAGGCGACGAGTCCACCGATCGCAGGACCAGCGGCGATTCTCAACGATATCTGTGGTCGAGCACTTCTTTTGACTCTATCCCAACTCGTATCGGGAATATAATATAATACAAGCAATAATCCTCACCAACTTATTTCTAACATATTCCAATTTTACGATATTACTCTCTGGAATATCCGGGCTGAAACAGTGTGTCTGGTGTCCAGGACGAGTGTCCCTACCTTGCAAGCCACCAAGATCACCACGTACCGTTCCGTTTATGAATGCCCAAACGATGTAAATAGTTCCGCTATAGGAAACCTGACCAGTCATTCACGAACAGCCCTCGAGGAAAATGTCTTTCGCACTCGACATCCAACGAGCGCCAAGAGGCCCCTCGGAGACAAGGCGGTAGTGATAAGAAAGCGACGAACTTCCGCGTGTGCACGGTGAGCGACGTATCCGGTGTGTCTAGTTTGCTCTCCAAAGTAACCGTGAACCAGATATCACCGATACCGAGCGTGTCTCATTTCTTGCCGCAGTGTTTCGTTCCTCCAGACTCGTTTAGCTAAGAAAACACGATCCGAAGTGAGCCGTCGCACAGAGGAGGCGCTCCGGCTCTATCCACCACAATGTTCACCGGCGTTCCTCCTAACTCTCCGCCATCCGTTGGATATACGACTGGGAACCGTAGTCCGAGTGATCGATGTACGATCGCGCGTCTTCTCGTCGCTCGCGACTCTTTCCTCTCCCCCACTTGTAAGTATAGCGTGGAACCACGACGGATCGGAGCTTTCTATTCTCCTGCTCGTTGTCCGGCCAAGCAATATTTACGATCTCGTTGCTCGGGAAACAGACGACTTACTACTACTTCGATGCTTCTGCCGTCTGAGAGATGGACTCTCGAGGATTCCCCGACGCATCTGGTATACATGGCTATTTCGTCCTTCCACCGTTGTCCTTCCCCTTGTTCTTCTTCTTCTTCTTCTTCTTCTCCAAGACCGCTTCGCCTTTTGTCTCGTTTTTCCTTATTTCTTGTGCTTCGGTTGTACGCTCGTTGCCCGATGGAAAGTTGTCTCTCGGGAGGATCATCGGCGAATCTCCGCTCTCAGCTTGTCGTACATCCATAAAATAATGCGGATGATACTCTTCTTCTTCTACGATGTATTTCCCCGGGAGCGAGCAAGCAGATTATGTTTCTTCTCTGAGTTACTTCGGGTGTATGCTCGCGCGATTCTCATCCTGCATACGCAAACGCCACATTGGCTACGTGATCGGCTTCGTCAATGTCGACGATCACGCTTCAGTATGCAACCTTGGCAATGATGCACCGGGGATGCTCCGTTAATTTAGTGACGACGATGAAACTCTTCGTGTACGACGAGCGACGACGATCCCCGCGCGATGACAATGTCGAATGATCGCCGGAATGAAATCCTCGTCGAACAACGGGATTGCGCGACAAAAGTATCGGGATACGACAAATCGCGAATGCGCGCCAACTCGACTATCGATTCGATATTGAGTCTATTTTTACTCTGTCGCGAGAACAAATGAATTTATGTGGCGTTGTGCGAAATCGTTAATCTTATTTCGTGACAGGGTGGAATATCGAAGAGTAGTACAGAGAGCGTCAACGAAGAAAAGGGCGGGGTAAAATGAGATAGTGGTGGCAAAACTCATTTTTCCAGTAGTTTTTCCGTTTTGCCCCTTTCGCTCCTATAACTTCGAGATCTTTTTTGACGTTTCAGAAAATGGAAGCTCGTGCAATACTTCTAAAATCCGGTTTTTATCAGCGCGCGTTACTCCATTTTACCGGGTCTGACCATATTCGCTGACTTTCATCCCGAGATGGAAAATACCGTGTGGAACCATCACCTTCCCTACTTTGAAATTTTCATGCGTGACTTTCGAGATAAGCACTAAAATGCCTGATCGATAAGGAATCCAGAGTGCACGACGTGAGAAGCTGCAAAAACGATATTTCCTCTGTATCTCTCAGCATGACCTCGAGAAGCATTCTTGTTGAATGATAGTCTACGAAGTACATATAGTATACACGTATGAAAGTATATATGTATATGTGCACGAAGTTTTGAGTTCTTTAAAATCCGGATTTGCGACAAACTTCGCTGGTCCAAGTTCCGGGTGGCTCATTCTCGGCCCCTTTTGCCCCATGTACGATGCAATATTTGATTCTGGTCATCCCCACTTCAAAATCTTCACGTGCGACGTAAAAAGAAATCCCCCGAGAAATTGTTACGACAGGGTGCACAACGTGACGAGCAGCAAACACGATATTTCGATTCATCGCCACGACCTTACAGATCATTTCTATCGAATAGTGGTGCACAGAGTAAAAAAAATTGTAAATAGAATGTAACAGACACAAAATTTATACGCAAAAACGTGAATGAAATTTCACGTACAATTGTGATTAAACAACTAATGCACTTTTTTTATTGAGATTAAAGTAGAGTGATTGAAAATGGAGCAGTCAGAGTATGACTAATATACTGAACATTCATTTTTCATCACAATTGTATATGAAATTCAATATACCAGTTTTAGAATAAAAACTCCATAACCCTTACATTGAAGATTACACGATTTTTTTTTTTACGGTTTTGTTAACGAGTTTTCCTATTTTTTTAGTTCTCATTTGCTGGTGCTGGTCGATTTTAACGGCTCGGTTCACATCGCCACTTTTGGCCTATGAATTATGTAAAACACCTCATCTGAACCCGAGCTTGCCTACTTCAAGATTTGCACGTGCGAAGTTCAAGACGAACAGGGGTTACGACGCTCGATAAGAAATGCCTCGAGAGATCGTTGCGAGAAAGCGCACAATATGACAGACGGCAAACACGGTATGTCGATCCGTTTGCATGACCTCGCGGCTCACGCTCGGAGAAGATACTCTACAAAATATGCATAAAGTCTACGTATATATGCACTACCCCTTCGCATTGATATTCCGTTCCGAGCGCGGTTACATTAGCACACTTTAACCTCTGCGATTTTCGTGGATGAATTCTCGACGGTTTTGCGAGTGGGGACTTTGAGAGTAGTAAAATTTGTGAAAAATAAAAAAAACGGGAACCGCGAGACGCTATTGGGAAGTACCGCAGGGCAGAGGGGAGGAGAAAAGCACGACTGAAACTTTACGACCGACTGGTAATAAAACGATGATAAATCCAACGTAATTTTATGCGAGACGAGGGCGAAGGCGAGGAGACGAAGTGGAAGAATAAGAGGAGCAAAGCGTAAGATCGAGGAAGAGGGTGAGAAGTACCGGGGTAGAGCTTGTACGTGACCGCTAAATCCGATCCTCTGTCGAATCGATATTACATCCACACGCTATATGCTTACTGGCGAAGCCTCCCGGTCTCTGCATTATGCGCCAAGGATTTTTAAGTTATCAATCATTTTCGGCCAAGCTCCAGGCGCGCTATCGAGTATGATAAGAAGCTGAGTTACACCCCTCCTCAACATGGTACTCCTGCAGGAGAAAATGTTCAGTGGCTTTATTGACCCAAGTTATTTTCTTACATGGATTAATAGTCGATCTATGATTTATGGAATATATATTGAAAAAAAAAAAAAAAAAAAAATCAAACCCGTCGGGGACAATCCCAAGTTTGTCATACGCTTGTTTCCGTCAAGTTTCCGTCGGTAAGTTACGTATAAAAATGTACACAATTCAACGCGTCGTTAAAAAATATTTAGATGGAATTCACATCACTGCAATACTGAAAAAAAATGTACTGTGAAAATTCATGAACGGTATTCGAAGCTTTTTTACATAAAGGTTTCTTAGACTTGAAACGCACACGCGTTTTAACCTTGCCGTAAAATTCTTATTCGTTATAAAAAATTCTGTAAACTTTAGATAAAATTTGTCATTTTAATATCTGGTTTAACAATGTCTATATGTCGCCCCAAAGTCTTTTCAACTCCCTGCGGGGAAAACAAGAGTTATGCGATTCATCTCAAAGACCTACTTGGGCAACTTTTCGAAGGCGCCAGTGTGTGACGTAAAGTCAAAATATTACTTAATACAAATAGCAAATATTACTTAACAAAATTTAGGATATCGATTCTTCGTAAAAAAATGTAAGCTAAGGTGAAAAAAGGCACGTAAGTGAACCGTATTTCGATAAAAGTATTAGTGGTCCCCGTGTTATAGCGATTAGCCAAAGAGAAACAAGAATGATTTTTTCGTTGGCTGTTGTATTTTTCTCAATGCGGAAATTAAGATATATTTATATACGCGGTCTGTTAATCGTTACTTGCGCGATATTCATCAGAGCTGAGGGAATGCTACAAATACCGATTTCTTTTATTAAAAGGAAGCCGGGGAGCAAACGAGGTCCATACTTCATTGATTTATAAATGTTTTTTTTTTTAATTAATTTAACATCATTTCATTCTATTCAATAACAATTTCTTATTAACAGATTTAAATAAAATCACCCTTGAATTGGAACTGTCCTTGATTTGTCCTATGCGTGTTTTCGTCGATCGCTAAGTTGAGTAAAAAAGGAATATGCTGAAATTTCATTTGTCGGTAACTCTCGTTGGGAAAAAAAAAGATTTCTCACTGGAATTTGATGAAGAGGCTGAGCAAACACATCGCCGATGTTCAAAGAGGTTCCCCGATGAAGTGCGCAACTTACGATTTCGCCCGTAGGAACTGACGGATGGAGTGCCGGCAAAAGATATTAGCTCGGCTAGTCAAAGACGAAGAGCACAGTACGAATGCGAAGCGCTTGTGCGCTATGTCATGTAGATATATTGGAAGTTTGAGATAGGAATTAGGGAACGTTTGGTTTTGCAATGTCGAGGACGTCGACGGGTTCTGGTTCCACCGAGGATCGTTACGGAGTGTGATCGATCGTGCCAGAAGCGATATAGCGACCGGTATTCGAAGTCTTAGAGAAGACCACCTCAATCTTTGCCGAGTCCTCGACAGATCGGCGTCCTCGAGAAGAGTCATTGAGAATTCCATCTGGAGACTCGGTGCCTTAACCGGTAGAGCCTCTCCGAACTCTGGCTCAAACAATACGAAACACACACACGCACACATAGGTCTTGCTCTTCAGCATCTGAATGTGTACACGCAAACACCCATCGACAACTTCGGGATCTTACTCCCTGTCGGTTTGAATTCTCTCCAGGATCGTTGAAGATCATCGGAGTCTCGAGCGAGAAGAACCCCTTGGTTCCTGGGAACATGCCCAGTTCTCCCTTCCGTTCGCCGGCAGGATGTTAAGGTAGCGTGAAAACTACACGGATCATTACGGTGATGAAAAATCAAAGTTGAAAGATGCGGAGACCCATTGAAGACAAAAAGTTTCATTTAACAAATTAACCGCTAACTCGAGTCTTTTTCTTTATAAAAAAAAAAACTTTGACGATCGCGTTTTCTCTATGTTCAAGCGATGAAAAAATGCAATTTTCAAAGATTACAAAAAATTATAATTGAGTTGCTGGAAAATTAATTGACTAGTAATTTTTATTCTTAGTCTGTTAAAGACAAATTGAAATTATTATTTTACAACAACGATCATAGCAAGACCTTCCGTACACTTAATTTTTTTAGGTTCTGATTCCATCTAGAAGTGTTCGAAGTTTCCTCTGGAACTCCCTTTTCTCGGGACTGTACGGCAAGTACTACGTTAAGAAGATGAAAAATAAGGAGATGAAAAGTAAGACGATGAGAAATAAGAAGATGAAGTGGGCGCACGAGTAGCGGGAAGATGGAAGGGTGAAGGCACGACATCGCTATGCTCGGATACCTAAGCGCAAAGTATGTTCGTCTTTACGTACAAGGATGAGGAGACACAGAAGCGCGTAAGTGGGTATTCAGATGCAGAATGACGTCGAAGAGCTCTCGTGAATTCACCCAGCAGTGGGTGGTTTCCCAAGTGAGAGCGCAATCCAGAAACAGTACTGGCACTGCGTCGGCTTGTGTTCACCCAACGTCTGCCAGTACCGATACCTTCAACTCTTCCAGGGTCTCCACGGACGGTAGATTCATCAATCCACACCGATAGAACGAAATGACCGGCTATTATTGCAAATATGTACATCTAAAAGGCTGAAACACGATCAAAAGTCTACAACGCGATGAGTTCCCAAGTTCCTTGTTCTTTTTGTAAGGAATTCAATTTTTTTACTTGCGACATTTGCAGCAGATAAATTTTTAAATACATCTTTTTAAAAAATTTCCTCTTTCAACTTTTCACGATTTTTCCAAACAATAAAAATAAACTCCAGTATGCTTGGAGCAAGCATAATGTGGAAACAGTGTATTATGGTTGACTGAAGGATACTTATTCTCGGAACGACAGACATTCTTTTCATTGGGTGACCAAACCGAAGAATCATATCGACGCCTGTGTATAGACTAACATCGAGCGCTATCGAATGCTTGTGTATATATATCCGATACTACAGCACATTGTAGTGTATATATATATATATGCGCGTTGTGTTCCCAGCATCGTGCCGAAGACGTTCCCATTACTACGGTAAGTCACGCTCGGGTTGCGAAACGTCTTTGGAATATCAGACGGTGCCGCGTCGACTCCTCTCTGCCCCTTTTGCCGCCTCTTTTTCGTTCCCTTACACAAATACTTATATTTATCGTACCACGGTGATACATACAAGTTGTATGTCATGTATTCGGCGGTATCCTCGATAGCGTGGGGCCAACAGTAGCAGCAACGAGTACACGCGAGCTATGACGAATAAAAAGTGGAGAATCGCGCACGACGATCCCTCTTCCGATCGAGCAGGACGTGATTTCAATGCGAACGAGTGACGAACTGCTGGGAAGTAGCTGAAAACATCGTCAAGTGGGAAACGTATAAACATCACACTTTTCACCGATCCGTGTCGTGTTCCGAACGAGGCACAAAAAAATAACAGAAAGTGTAAGAAAAAGAATATGGGATGAAGTACATGTACACCATTAAATTATCAACATCGCTTTGTCACCTGTACACCGCGAGTGGACTATCGAATGTAGAAACGAACCGAGATTGCGTGCCGCACTCTAAGTTTTTTTTTTCTCTGCCTTACATCGCGTAAATCTAAAAGTGTGAGTGGTAATTTTTTTTTTCTTTAATCGATTGCGCACCGATGATTCGCATGTTTGGTATTTTAGGGAATTCCATCAAAATACTAATGAGAACGTTGAATTTTACCTATAGGAAAAAGGATGTGATTTTCTTTCTCCACGGTCAAATTTTTATTCGGACCCATGTCGAAAATTTCCCTCGGAAACTATTCAACCCCTGTGCTAAAAATCACTTCCAATTGAATTTTCCAGTTTCCGCGACGTCTTGTCTTATCTGACTTTTTTGGATACGACGTGTCAAACGAACGAATCGAAATTCGCATAAACCAATCGAACCGCATGTGTGTAACGAGAGCTTTCCATAGCAAAAACGTGTCGACGGCGTGTCAAATAGCGAAAAATGTGTTGCTGTCGAAAGTTTCGAGGATATATGCACATATATATATATATGTACATACATCGCACATGAGTTCTCTCACGCGCATCTCCCGCGCTATATTCGTCGGGGTCGCATATGGGTCACGGCGAAGAAAGTGGCGAAAGCGCGTATACGTACACGAGCGGTATTATGGCATTCGAATGAAACCGAGTTCGTACAGCTGTGTATGCGCACTTTGGGAGAAGCCGTTCGAGGCAACGAGTGCGCGGTGAGCGGTCCGCCGATGATGTGAATCCGAGGGTCCGAGAGCCCATAAACCCGAGCTCATCACCCTCGTATTCCTGCGCGAGGATAACCCCGCCTCGTACGCGAAGCCGCCCCGCAAACTGCCCAGAAACGAAAGAACGCTGTTGTGGACGAAGCCGCTGGAAACACACGTCGCTGTATGCGCGAAAAGCCAAAGCCATCGACACAGCCATAGCAGCTCTCACGCAGTTCGGCGCGAAAGACACACGAGAAGTTTTATTTCCGATGCGGGAATGCAAGGAACAACGTGAACTGCTGTCAGAGCGACGAGGGAAGAAGAGGCGGAAATAAATTTCACAAAAATAGAGAAGAAAAAAACGGAGGGAGAGAATACAGGATGGGGAAGCAACGTCGGCGGATGGAATGAACTTGGTGAAAGACTGTATGAGTCGAGCTCACGAACGCATGGAATAAAGGGAGTTGGGACTGGGTTGTGCATTCGCTTACACGTGGAGACGTATCGAGGGCGCACCTGGACCGATGCCCGACGATCGCGGGTTAAAAGATCCGGGTCCCAGTACCGTACGGTGTTATGAACGTGTGTAACTCTGCAGCTTGAAAAAAAGAGGGGTGAGAGCAAGCTCTTCGCGCCGGAGCAGGGGGAAATGCACGAGCTGATGAAAAGAGGATGACGACTGAGGCCGACGAGTGGGAGTTGAAAAAAATTCACCGCGAATGGTATACCCTATCACGTGCAGGGATGCACCTGCAGCGTTATGCAGGAGTGTAGGGGAGAGCGGGAGGGAAATTGGGACGGTGGGGCAAAGCAGGAAAACTCGGATGGAACTCAATTTTCCAATGAATTTCGATGCTTTTTTCCCCAACGATACATCCGAACTTTTAACCTCACCACCATCGAAGAGTTATAGAAAAATTGCTATCCCATTCTCCGTTTTTAACCTACTGACCGATTTTACTCCGATCGCCTAGAATTGTCGGTAAAACTTCCCGCGATAAAATACAGATCTGTACTTCGTTTCGTAGAGTCTGCAACACTTTCGAAACCCTCTTTGGCGGGTTGAAGCCTCGGGGGGGATCTCGAGAGAGAGATGATATTGACGCGCTCCGATGTGTGGGAGAATCGTGGAAGACTGATCAGAGATTGGAGGGCGAGAGATTTGTATAGCGGAGAAGGGTTGGCAAAGGCTTTTGATCTCGATAAGGGAATATTTCCTGAGTTCATGAGTTTATTTATTTTTTCGTCGCGGTAAATGAAGTGCCACTTTGACAATTTTCGAGGCTGTTTGTGACGCGGTTTTTTAGCCGGAAAGTCCTAATTTTGTAAAGATTACTCTCAACTTTTGCCTTCGCGAAGGGAACGAGAGCGACCTCGATAGCTAGAATTGAAGTTGCAGCTGGAAGCTCGTGATTTTATATTTTAAACGCACACCTTTAATTCAGGTAAGATTTTACCGGCGCGGAAATATCCGTTAAGGAAATACTCCCTTTGCTCACCAAAATCCATAAATATTCCCTGATTGCTCAAAAGATATTAGCAAAAAGAACAAAAGTTTTATAAAATAAACATTTAATTTTTTCGAATCCGAATTTTTTGCTCCGCAGCCCATTCACCCCAAACTGTCATAATTTCCTCCGCAGCATGTGACACGATTATTCGCACCCGCCCAAACGAATATCCCGTCTTTTCACTTGCCTTTAAGAGTCGGAATCCCTGAGATTTTTTTTTATTCTTAGGATGTGTAAATGAGGGTGCCAATAGGTCGTCCGTGCGACATATTCCCTGTTTGCCGTGGAGGAAAGAAGGACCTCCGGACATTAAACGCAGCCGGTCGGTCTTCGAGTGGCTGACTAAGCACCATCCTCGTAGCCGTACATCGTCCCCGACCGCCCCTTAGCTGCGGCTTCCGCTGCAGCGTCGAGACGCTTCCAATAATCGTACGTTGGACACTTTGCGGGGAATTGAGGAACATCGACGACGGCAAAGTTGTCGTCGTTCTCTTCCGAAGGAGCTTTCGCGTTCGGCAGCACATCGACGCTCCTCGCCGTTGGGGTGTCGGCGGTTCGCCAATATCGGGGGTCGGGGAAACTCTATCGGAGATAAGGACACAGAGCCGAGAACGCGTGAAGAAGGGCGTACGAGCAGTGCCAGCATAAATGTAGGAAAGCCGGAGAGTGAATGAGACGAAACGACGTAGAGCGCAACATAAAGAAGGGAAACTATCTCTTCTATTTTCAAGATTCTAGTGGAAAACGGCGGAGCGGATGCGGTCATGAAGACCCCACTCGAGACCCTCGCGACTTCGGGCCAGTTCGCCAATTTCTTTTTCTTTTCGCATCGACTCTGCACCCGACTTTACACTGAATCGCTCCGAAGTGAAATGTCGAGAATCGTCTGGGGGAAAAAAAAGGTTCGGCGGATGGATGAAAGAATGAAACGAAAAAACTGACAGAAGAGAAACTGAGAAACGAACTCGGTCGGTCAAAGCGCTGAAGGAAAAAATAAAAATAAGGGAACGAAAACGAGGAATTTCCAGCGCGTAAAGATAAGAGACTCCTCTCGGGTTTCCTTTCCCGATCGCTCTGGGAACTTCGTCAATCGCCCTCGGAGTCGTCGGCACGATCGCCGGCGTCTCCGCCCGGCCCATTCACAGGCCGGTAGTTTCTTACACGAGCGAGGTGTCGGATCGTTTACGATTTTACGACTGCGAACTCGCGACTTCGAGACCATCGGGCCTTGATAATTTTTATCGCGCGATTCCGTTACACTAATGATCGTTACCTCGCTGGCGAAACTCACTGATGGGCAGAGTGAGGAGTATCGAAAGTAAGGTCAAAAAAATAAGGTTGTTGAATGAAAATGAAAATATTAACAATCTTTATGTTCGAAATAAACTGATTAATTCTTTTTCATAGCACTCTTCCCCGTTTCGCAAGAACAAGCTTGTTTAACAGTTACTAATATGGGCTAACGGTTGTTTTGAATGCGCGCTCGTGTAGGACAGTAAAATGTGTACCTTTAATTAACATTTTTGTGAATTTCGGGCAAATTATTTATTACTCTCATATATGGTATTTTTATTTTATAAGGAAGGTAAATAACCATTCGATAAGTGTAAAAAATATAAACTAATTTTAGGTTCCAATGAATAAATTATCAATTTATTTCTACAGTTGAAATGAACTCATAATCGTGCCACGGAACATCCCCTTACTTATAGCCGGGACATTCGACGCAAGCGGAAAAGATTCGCGACCTGCGGAGAGATCAGAAGCGGTGAAAGATTGGGGAAGATATCAAAATAGCTGAACGTTGATATTGGCGTCCGATAGGAGACGAGGTATTGTTATTCATTACAATAGAAACATAAAAAGAAAGTGCGAGAATTTCACAACAGGGTATCGCCATTGTCAAACGTTTGATCAAGTTGCTCGCGGAATTCCGCTTTTAGAACAAACGGCAATAGTATTGAGCGACGTCAACAAAGCCTCGAAATCAATGTGAAATCACGAGGCTGAAGTGTGTCTTGCTCTAGGGTATGACATTTTTTTTTTATCAACGGCGCGATGTCAGTTGCAAAGAGGATTTTTAACGAAACGAACAATGTTTGTCACCCATCCGTGTACAGACGAACGTTCGGTGATAGGAAGCGCCTAAAACGAAAGGCCCGGATAGGGCAACGGGGATAGAACAGGATAAGAGAAGGAAAAAAAAGTCATTGTTTGATTCTAACGCTACGAGAGAATGTCGGGGAATAAAAAAAAAGGGAACGAGAAAACGCACGAGAAATGTTGAAAACGCGTGAATGGCAGGTGGAATCCGGTGGCTCGGTCCCCGTGTCCCAGCTGCTCTTGCCGCTCCGCCAGTCGATAGTTGATTGGTACAAGGATAAATAATGAAAAATAAAATGTCGTACAGTCGGCGACCAGAGAACGTCGAGAACCGAGTGTCGGTTCCCGGCTTTGGCACTAGAAAATAGGATGCACATACTAATTACAACCGCCAAGCATAGCACGAAAGTATAGACTGTAAAAATAAATTATCAATTTAATGTGATGAACCTTCAAAAAGCCTGACACTAATTTTAATGTACTATTTCGTAGAATAAAAATATCAGATATAAAGTTACGAATGTTTTGTCTGAACATTAAAAAAATTTAATTAGAAATAAAAATTAGTGTGCAATTGCGACACAAATGTGTTGGGGATTTCAGATTTTCCTCAAGATGATCAATAGTTTTTATTGATTCCTTTTAACAGTGAATTCCGGAAGAATCGGAGATCATCTTTGGCAACCCCTGGAATACTGGAAGGGGTTGATCGTTATTCAAGCGTCTTCCCACCTATCGTTCATTGACGCTCATGCGGTTCGACGACTGGCTACCCTCCGTGAATAATGAAAAAGTTTTGTGACATTTGCGAATGCAAGTTTTTCATATCGGGAGTATACGTCGCTGCCCCATTGTTTTATTTACGATTGTGCAGCACGTACGAGGAGGATGAGAAACGTTACGCGGGTGCGACGTGGGAGAGACCGTGACTGGTTGGTTGGTGGACAAGAGACCCCGAGAAAACGGCATCGCACGGGGAAATACGCTCGGTCGGCGGTGGAAGAGGGTGCAGCGAGAGCCGTATACCGGTGAAAGACGGAGACGGAAGGGCGGGTAACAGTTGCATCGCACGATCTCGACGGGTGTTCTGTAGATACGAGGGGGCACAAACAGGCGATATGTCGGAAGGGCTCTCCTCGCCAGCCTCATCGAATTCGTGATGGCATTCGGCATTGCGCCGCATATTATCCAAGGATGCACGAAACCCATCGGGAATCTCAAGTCCTGGCACGGAGAGGCTCCGTTCTTGTTATTGTACGTCGTCGTCGGACTTTCATTCCCGCATGTCCCCCGGATCGTGCACGACGACGAACAAGATGGAGAACACCAAAGAACGAACTAAGAACGTGTACGCATTGCCGTACAACCGTAATTATTCTCGACGGTAGTCAACAACTTCGGACTCACGAATACCGCTACGTAAGTCGACCTTGAGTACAGGGACATTCTCGATCGCTACGCATATCGTTAAGGTTTACAGTAAAACCGTACACATTTTTTAAATAGTGAGAAAATATATATGTAAATTTAGAGCCGAAGGTGTAATTATGAAAGGCTTTAATCGTGCGGTCACAGAAATTGGCATTGTTGCGACAATAATAAACACTAAAAAAATACACATGCAGACGCGAAAATTCCGTAAATGTGACTTATCAAAACGTCTGATAAAAATTTGTTTAATCATCCAAAGTTTGAAGTTGAAAATTCAGAATTTACTTGTTCTTATGACAACTGTAATAAAAATGAAACCTCAGGGCAAACGCGTCATTATTTCAGACGGTCGCTGAAGACGAGACAAGGGAAAAACCTGGTTGATTCCCGCGGGTAAAGTTACGTCAGCGTCGAGAGCACGCGTTGAAATTTACAACGCGCTGTGTGACGCGCATAAATTCGGGGGACACAGACATCTCCGCTCTACTCTTTCTGCTAGTGGAGGGAAAAATTTTCCTCACCGGAATATGCTCGAGTCGTGAAAGAAGACTAGGAGCGAACAAGAATAAAAAAAACAGAATAAAAAAGAAAATAAAAAAGTCCGAAAAAACTTTGAGCACGATGATAGAGAGTCACGCTTGGGCTACTCGTCATATCCGGCGGAGCCGGGGTGAGGGAAGCTCGCAGCAGGTTCGCAGGTGTTCTGTTCCGCGCGAAAGGAAAAGTCTTTTCACGCTCGGATAAAAAAATTCAGGTAAAACGTTCTCTCCACCTCTACGACGATATATAGTCTTCCTTTCTCATTAAGCGCATGAGTATTTATCTTTCTTTAGTACTCTTGAGCAATGTAAAATCAACTGAGGCTTTCACAATTTCCTCTTCTCTTCGTAAATTCAGCAGAGTCCGTCGCAAGCACTCTAGCACCGCGCCAACCCGGCCGTCCGGTACGCGCACTGAGCAACAAGAAGCAGGGAAACAAACATTGAAATAAACGTCAGTATTTGGGCTTGTCTTTTTCGAGCACTTTTTGCTGAATCTTATAGTATACATTTGGAAAGCATACGTTTCAAAAGTTTTTATGAATCTTTTTTAGAGTGTGTATTTTAGACTGCAAGAAAGGTTCACACTGCAGAGGAAATTCGTGGGAATTGTAATATGCTGATACAGGAAGTTCTTGCAAATTATCTGGTATATTCAATTTTGAATAGAGTTATGATAAAAATTCATGTACAGTTTATTTAATACTTTATGAATACTTTACTTTAATTTCGCTGTAAAATTGCAGTAATTTCTCATAGAAATTGTTTGTTACGTGCAATGCACTAGCTTTGAAATCAAGACTTCCAGTGCGGTGCATTAATGTCACATTTTTTTTCGAACAGTATACGTTTATCTATTGTCCTCAAACTGATACGGACGATTCACCCGAGGAATATATGAAAGTGAAGAATATAAGTGTGAAATTATATGAAGGGTAAAAAGGCGTCTTGTCCGTCTCGAGTCAAATCGTTAACCTAATTTATTTCAGAGATCTAATTTGTACTTGATTGAGTTGTTTTTTTGTTTATCTGCAGCAACCCAAGATAATGCTGCAGGTGGAAATTTTCATTTGAATAGTCTTTTACAAATCGGATGAGGTGACCGACCAGGCACTCTCCTTTCACAGTAGAAGATATTCTAATCACGTGTCAATCTTTGTCACAGGGACCTAAACAACATGAAGGAGGAGAAAATACTCAAAGAGAAGAATATATAGAAAATTACCAATTATCTTGGAAAAATGACGATAGAGAATTGTAATAGGGCGCCAGGGCACCAATCATGGCGGAAAGTCTCCGATTATCCAAGAATTTTTTTTCATAATATTTAATCAAAATTCTTATAAATCCGGTATTTCCTACCATAGATAGCGCGCTAGGTCCCTGCCATGTGCCATGGCAATATCTCTCAAGCGATTCAGTAATTTTTACAAGATCTTTTCACAGTGTAGGGAAGGAGAACGTCCAACATTCCCAGTGATAATACTCAAGTGGTATTTCGGAGAAATCCATCTCGAGCACGTAACGCCATCCGTCTAATAACCATAGCAAATTTAATCTCGCAAGTCTATAAAAACATACTCTCGCCAGTCCGGTATTATCTCCAGCGAAGTATTTTCATCAATAATTCACGTACTCACTCTGTGTTGCGAAGTTTATACCACAGCATAGAATATTCCAAAATATTACCTATAACAGAAAAAAACACAAGATTTTAGTCCAATCGAATTTAAACGGTTTAATTCATCGTTATGATATTTTATTTGTGTTATTCCATAACATCGGTATTTCCGTCACCGGGAGGGATTTACTGATTTCGTTATGTGGACATCGAGCCCTTTTATTTGAGATTCTTTATTCAAAAATATAAATATTAATTTAATCCGTAAAAAACCAACCGTTAAGAATTGGAGCAATTTGAATCTAATTTTAAATATGTCAGTTAATTTTTTTTTCAAGTCCCTCTTAGTAAGAGGCTCGAAATGTGAGTCGAGTATGTTGAGAGTGTCAAAATCGTCGACAACGTTAGAACGCAACGAATCTCGCGTGTTTCAACCAACACGTAACGTTCCTAATCTGAAGCTGCATCGCGGGAAAGCCGCAAAATAGTTGCAATTAATTAAATTTCGCGAGAATTTTACACCGACAATTGTCTACAGTTATTACCGAGCCGGGAGTTTCAGCCACGGCATACAAAATATTAATTACATCGCTCTTTCACCTGTACTCGAAATATTTAGACCAGAGCGAGAAAAAAAAAGGGAATGAAAGAGACAAAAAAAATGTTTTCCTTCGAGATAGCTTTTTCGGAGTGAAGTCTTCGGCCACACTGGAGTAGAAAATTCAACGAAAAAGTGGGCACAGCGGGGTCGCACGATAGAAATAATATGAAATTCCGAGGGCATACGTCGACGCACGCGTTCGCTATGCATCTCCGGTAGAGGAAAGAGGTATTCGGACAACATCGCCTCGACGTGGTCGGAACGAAGCTCGGGCACGAATTTCTCTCAGGGCTCGCCCGCCGCTTGAATAATATGAAGAGCCCGGGACCTTGCCAGGCGCCCACAATTCCAACCGTGCCCCTCGTATAATTAGAGATGACCCGCCCTGATATCATCCAGCCACCGACGCTTTCTACCCGCTGGAACCCGAACAACTCTTCGTGATCTGTCTCTTCTGTGCCCTCTCGGTGCGCCTGGCTTACACCGAACTCCGTCGCCTTTTCAGCCCTCCGAACTCTAGCGCTGACATCGAGAGACTCCGAGCCATTAAAAGACCTCTCTTAAGTTTGGCATGAAAAATAGAATAGCCGGTGCAGAACCAGACTGAATACAGTTTAATGCAGCCCAGTTATCATTTAATAATTGCACTTCCCCTAGCTCCAAGGCCGACTCATAAATACCCATCGTTGCGAACGCGTTTGTAACTACAAATAAGTATACATTTTCGTACTGCAGCTTTGACTCGAACGAATATTTCGTGCGACGAGTACTCCGAGGTGTTTCTTAATTAATAAGTTACAAGTTTATTGCTGTTTGCCCTTAAAAACTCAAGCTTTTTCTCCGCTAAACGGAAAACTTTTTTTTCAGTTTATGAAATGCAGATGTATTCATTGATATCGTCGGCTATGTAGACCCACAGATGCTTGATTGCTAATTAAAAATATATACACATATTTTTTGTGATAGTTACCAAATTGAAAAAAAGACGACAGGTGGACGTGAATTTAATTAATAGAATTTCTCGTCGACGCAAGGGGAAAGTGAACATTGAATAGGAAGGCTCAGTTTTATATGTAACATTTTCGTTGGGAACGAATGTTTAGGTAATAGGTTATTGTCGATTCTAAAACTATAATTTTTTTTGTACCCGTTACCAAATGGCAAAAAGAAACGGCTCGCAGACGTGAATTTAGTTAATGAGATTTCTGGCAGCGAAAATCTGCCAGGAGATACCTCTGGTGCATATTGAGACCGGGTCCCTCGCCCAGGTGGTATAATATCCCGGCGTAATATAGCGCCAATTACTCCGAGCTGCTGTTTGAGGCCACTCCAAGCAATCAACCGGAGTGGTTGTCGGAAATTCGACGAACGCGAAAGCTCTTCAACTGGCGCAGTTTAATTTGTTTTTCCATCGATTAACTCATGTCAAAGAACTCAGAACGACCACATTGGAATTTTCACATAAAACCTATTGCAAAATTCACGGCTAATTAAAGGCTAATTAAGTGGCCCGATCCAATTTTTTCGCTCCACCCCTAGGGGGAGAAACGTGTGGACTTTCTGAATTCCAACGAAGTTAGGATGACCACAGTCAAAATTATAGTAACGGTAACTGCTATACCATTTTAACCGATAAATTATTTAACGGCTATTCAAAGGCTTTCGAATTAGACTAATTACGATGTGAACGGACCACTCCATTCCGAGAAACCCACACCCTGTGCAGCGGCTATTCATCTAACTCAGGAGAAAGACGAACTATGACATTGGGATAAGTCTTAAAACTCACGTTCATTTAACGGCTCGATAATTGCGTATTGTCCGATTTTGCGGCTCTACCCCTTTACTGGCAACTCTCTGGCCCCTCTACAGCCAATATTCGGAGAACTTGGGGTAGGGAGAGGCTAGAACATCACAATAAGTCTTAAAAATCATGTTGAATCACTCGGTCCATCGCGAAAGAAAAGCCCTCAAGGGAACGGATAATTCCAACCGGCAAACCAACCCCTTCGCCACGCTTTCATTACGCTTCCGGTGAGGTCGACGGGTCGCTGTCTAAGTAAGTGAAAACTTCGGTAGATCATGTGGAAAACTTCGGATAAAATTTTTCCTCGGGAAAAGTCGCTTCTGCCATCCTCCAAGACGGTCTCCCCTTTTCTTATCCGAACTCTCGGCGCCTTCGCCCCCCTACCCCGCGAGCCTCTTTCATGTGGCTTCCCGACGAACCTGAGCTCTCCTCGTTGAATCGTCACGCAGTTCGCGTCATTCAGTAGATAAAAAAAAATAAAAGACACGGACACAGAGAACTCTCAGAGGTGCCACCCCCCCCCCCCCCCAATCCCGCGACCAACTCGTCGGCAATATCCCTCGTATTTCGCGCCGACTCCGAAAGTCCCGGTAGAATCAAAAGCTCCTTCGGGAACAACGGTCGAGAGTCCGACCAACTTCGCCGAACTGGTGAAGTTACTTTTTACCACTGGTTTTTCTTCAATGGACACTTAGAGGCTCGAGTCACAGCTCTGGATGAATTCCCCGCAGCTCTCTGCTGGAAACACGGCGGGACTCGGATCAAATTATATACTTGTAAAAAAGGATCATTCAGTTCGAGAGCGAAACACTCGCGTAATTGCCTCGGCGGATTAATTGGATTTTTGTTTCTTCTGTAATTGGATCTAAATCTGATTGAATTTTTATTTTGTGTTTTTTTTCAGTAGGCACGTGCTGAAAAAGCTTTGAAGGATGTTGGAACTAGACAGTCATGCCAGACGTGAAAATTTTCTAAAAATTGAAAATAATCAAGTATATGGTAGGTGGTTCAAAGATTTTTTTTCGTGACAAAATAATTTTAATTTATAATTAACAAATTGAATATAAGAATTATTATTGAAATTATGCGGCTACTTAACTATGTTCTTCCACTAAAATTTAGAATCTCTGAAAATCATGTTTTTTCTATGTTCAAGCTCTGAGAAAACGCAATTATCAAAAAAAATAAGAATAATAATAAATCGAACTTATAATTTTTCAGTATCTCTCGCTTTTTAAACGAAGTTCGCTTATAACTTAATAAAAGTGTTATATCAAAAAATGCAAAAGAATTTACTGTCAGACGTAAATTCATTGTCAACGTCCCTGAGCCGGTTTAGGCTTATGCATCGAAAGCTCTAAGATTAGAGCTGCGTCGACAATAAGAGCACGGGCTGCGCGAGCGCGAAATTCGTATGTCGAGTGATATTGCGCTGAACGAGTATGCCGCATCGTCTTCGCTGCGGGAAAATGACGCAGTCTCAAACTCCCGTACGGTAGGACGAATACGAAAAACGTCAATATTTGATACTCGGCTCTTCGTTCTGTATTTATAGGAATCTACCCCGTACGACGGAAATGCGCCGCGAGCTTTCGACGTCAAATGGAGCAACGACCAATCGTTCCATATATATATTTTATATATGTCAATATATTATATCAATATATTAAACACACACACACACACACACACATATATATACAAGCAAGAAATTTTCGAACCTCGAGGAAAGAGAGAGAATAAGCGAAGTTTCAGCGTCGCATTAAAGTCTACTGCAGTCTAGACGAGACACGTGGAGGAGAGAACGGGGTAAAATGGAGGAGTAGGGCAAAAAGGGATAATGGATGGAAACGGAAATTTCCCATAGGTTTTCGATGGTCGTGGTGATGAGAAGTAAAGCAAAACGTCGTTGAAAATCCGGATGTATCGTTAGGACAGAATAACGCAGCAAAAACTACCGGAAAAACTGAATTTCATTCAAACTGCCCCATTTTGCCTCGCCGTCTCCTACAGGCCCGCACATAGAGATGTACACTGCGGATATAGAAATAGGCACGAATACATTGTGTGTCGTAGAAGGAGAATAATAATAAGAAACGAACGCCACGGTGGAAGTACGTGTAGGGATAAGACGTAAAGTGTGCGCGGAGGAAGAACGAAAGAATGTTCCATTCTATGTGCTCGCTTGGTGCAGTTGAGTAGCGGGAAAATAAAAGGATAAAAGAGCAAATCGAGAAGAGCGTTCACGGAACAGAATACACATACGACACGACGAGGATTTTCTGGCAGATGAAAATGGTGAATATCAAGATAAGCCCGGAGCTCAAAAAATCGAGAGAAATTGAAGATATCAAAAGCGCGAAAGTAAAGGATAACGAAGAAAAGAAAAAAAACCTGGTGAGTCAATCCAGTAATATTTCATGTGGTGCACTTTTTTCACAACTCACGGTTGTCTCATTCGAGGAACGGCATAACAAAACTAAAGTATCGCTTTATCGTGACATTACTTTTCTGCTGATTATCTGGGCGCCAATATTTCTTATGAAAATTCGTAATAAAAAGAAAAATCTTTCTTCAACGAGTCCTCATAACTTTTTAAATCTTTCAAGAAAGAATTGTTTCACCGTCTCTATTTTTTTTTCAAATTTATGGTAAAACACCAGAATCAATTAATAAATCAATTCGAAATTCGATACTAAATCAAGATTTTCTACGTCAAAATGAAGCGGAAAATTAAAAGTAAAAATATAGTAAAAATATAGTAAAAATATAGTAAAGAAAGTAAAAATATTTCTGAAGCGCAATATAACCGTCGATTTTTTTTATATGACAATACTTTCTCTTCGTACGTGTTCCGTACGTGACGAGAAAGTAGAAACACAGAGGGATCGAAACAAAAAAAAGAAGGAAAACGTCGAGTAGAAACGGAAGAGGAAAGAGTCAAATAGGAGCTTCGAAAGGAGGTCGAATATTGTGACAAACGTCAGGAGTAGGAAACATCTTCCGTCGAGAAAGCACGATTTACCATGCGGGGCTTTTATTCTCCGGCTGCATGCACGACATGAGTTACATACTGTATTCTCGTATATCGTATCCGAAACAGTGAAAAATTGAGATACACCACCGTATTTAAGAATGCTTCAAGAAAACGTGGATAAGAGCGAAAAGTTAAGACGTATAAAGTTTCCATCGGGAGGCAAGAGCGGCGAAGAAAAAAAAAGTGTACAGAGTAGAAAGTGGAGAGAAATAAAGAAAGAGAGCAGGACGATAGAAAAGAGCGTGAACGTGAGGACTCAGCCGAGAGGCAAGAGTGGCTCGACGGATAACGGGGCGATGTTGAGGCCCTCGTAGTCTCTCCGCGCGACGCGCGGACATAGAAATCTTCGACTCGATAATATCGCGGTCAGTGGGACAATCGCCGGAGAAAGTTACCCTCTCGTTTCCCTCCTTCCTTCGCCGTAGCTTGGGCGAGCTCCTCCGGCACTTACTCACACTGTGCAACGAGTGTTACCGTGTTCTCGTGCGAAGAATACCGCGAACCAGAACTCTCGGTTCTCCACATCCGCCCTAATCGCCCCGAGATTGTCGCGTCAATTCGCAATCTTTGTATCGTGTCCTCGTTTCACCAAATTCTCGGCGTTTTCTTCACAAGATCCGACATGGAGCTCGGTGACGCGGAGGAGTTCAAAATTATAATCACGGTCCAAAAGGTCTAGATGAGCACTTGCAGAACGTTTTTTAGAATAATCAAAGATCTGACACACTCGGCATATTTCGTTGCGTATGTGTCGGGACTGTGGTACAATTCGCCAATTTAATAAATCTAATAATGAGCCAATCAGACCAGACATGGAAACTTTCTTCAACCGAGAGTCGAAAAAATCAAAACGAGCCGTTGCAAATAATTTTCATTGAAAAGAAGACTCGTCGCGCTTGGTCTGTTTCATTTCGTATGTCCCGAGGGCGATGAAAATTGCTACTTTAATAAAATAGATAGAGGGCGTAGTATGACCAGACGTGAATCGACCAGAGGTGGAAAAAACGTTTTTCCGCCACGAGTCGAAAATTCGGAAAACGTTCGGTCGAGACAGTTTGCAAATGTACAGTGCGAGAATACAAGAGCGTCGCGCAGTCGATGGGTTACAGCTCTCGACCGAGACGGTCATGAATCTCCGTCCGTTCTAATTGGAAAAGTCCGAACTGTCGATAGGACGATTCAAAATTTCCGGGCACGTACCGGGTTCGTTTTACCTCGGCCGGGAGAAAAATATCCTTCGGTTTATACGACGTGTATGGCTCGTGTACGTGGCACAAAAGCATCTTCAGACCGTGTCTACCAGGGGGAAAGCACGTAGCTAATACTATTTGTGCACACGGTCGATTCAAAGAACCATCTGGTTTGGATATTGAATGACAGAGTGGTAAAGCGACAGCGGATAGAATATGATTGACGCCTTCGTTAATTATTCATCACGAAATAGCTGTCCTCCCATATGCGCACACCTGCGATGGACCTTTCAGTACTGATGATTTTTCATAATTCCTCGACACATGTGACGCTCAACATATTCGTGGTTATCGCAACGTCTGGAGTTTTGCAAATAAATTATAAAGAAGAATCTAGTAAAAATGATCCTATCGCTTGTGACAATAGCATAGCATAGCTGGGGCGCCACCTATAGTACGATGCACCGGATTGATAAGCATTTTTCTTAGATATCATGATAATCACTTCTGGATAATCTAAAACTTTCTTCCACATAGGCCGCTGACGCCATACTTCTGACTGTCATTGGTGCTTATTTTTTTTTATTTTTCTAACTAGCTCAGTATTGTTACGGAATCGAAGATTCTAAACGAGACATTCAGAACATCCAATAGAACTTTCAGCAGAACATCCAACATGTGGTTAATTATGGTAAAGATCGAAAGGACTCGAAAAAGAGTTTGATAAGTATGAAATTCCACGTGTATAAGTATAATTAGAGGTGCCGAACGGGCCCGTAGAGGCGTTGATTCATCTAACATACATCGAAGGGACGACGAGGCCGAGGTTAACTCTCTTAGGATATCTTTTGGACGTTCAGACTATTAGGAAAAACTCTGGACGTGGTACTCGTCGTGTACGACAAACCATCAAGCTTCTATCGCTGGTTGTAAGTTGTCCTGGATTCCTGATCACGAGCGTCCCCGATGCCCGCTGGTCGACGAACCAAAAGATAGTCAGACGCGCACCGAAGAGGCGACGTTACAACCGAGAATAATAAGATGCAAATAGAATATAGCCTGTGGCAGATCGTACGGGTATGAAGCTGCAAAGGCCCTCAGCCGGCTTATTGGTGTACACCAGATATAATAGCTCCGGGGCGTTATCACGCTCGTGCGGCTTTCTCGCTCGCCAGGAAACACCTTGACATTGGCGGCAGAATGGTCTTAACGATCAGCGACCCCAGAGGCAACTTTCGCGAGGTTCAGCAAACGAGATATAAAACGCGCTGGCTGTATCAACGATAGTTACGCGGCAACGTTTCCGCACGACGGTGCGAGGAAATAAATCACCGGCTGTGAGCGATCAAGAAAGATGTGCCTTTTGCTTTTTCTTCCTCTTCTTCTTCTGGGAGAGAAAACCTGCAGGAAATGTACAGAAAGCCAAATGGAAGAATCCCTCGGCAAAACCGCGAATCTTTTACAATCGCTTATCATGCATTTTCTTTTTTTACGCCTGTAAATCATTACGATCGGTAGGATTTTCTCAAATCGCGTATCCAACTTAGTTGATCGTACGATAATTCCATGGTTATCTGAAGAGCGAACGCAAAGTAAAATCTTGAAGTTGGTCATTTGTGAAATAACGATAATCGAGTGACCGAGGTGTTCTCTTAATTCATATGCGGACATGACTGTCACGGATCCGTTACGGTGAAAAAAAAATGACATCCTAAGGAGTGCTGTTTCCTCTGCGCGACTGATCGAGCGTTCTCAGCACGGTCGTAGTTGTTGCAATTTCACCGGTTTGATGCCTCAATTACCGTTGCAGGCGTTCGCGGCGACAGCAGCAACATTGTCCTGGAGATACACTAGGTGGGATCTTGGAATCTTTCGAGTCTAACCACCTTTCGCAAGTTTCCGTTCGCCCAAAGTAGCTCAGCATTGTACTAGCGAACCGTGACCGCTTTTTCGTTTGAGTACTTGCCTGCGTTTCTGCCTGCCTCGAAGTTTATGGGTGAAAACTCCATCGCAGACAGAAGACCTGACGTGCAACCGGAGAATAGTCGCTATGAGCGCGAAGCTTTTTGCCATTTCCGTGACCCGTGCCAGGATCCACGGAGCAAGATAAAAACAACATCCGACACCCATGGCGTCGCGCGTGGAACAGGCGTTTTTGCTGTAATAAATGTCCACCGCCGCATTCGAAGGAGCAGCCTGCGTTCGCCTACTGCTTATCCACCGCACTCGGGACCATCAACAACCGCGCCGCCTGACACGAAACCAAAAATTTCTAGGCAAAAGGAAAGTCTGATCGATGAACTTATTCTAGCCAACCGACGTGCAATTCACCCCTTACTGCGTCGTACGAAAATGGGATTTCCTTCCGCTGGAGAAGCTTGGATGATCAGGATGGCAGATAAAGATACAAGTTGCAATAACTTTCAGTTTCTCCGAAGTGTTTTTACTGCTGTGACCGTGTGAACTCGGTGAAACCGCGTCACCTTCGTCGATCAGTCCGACTCGCCGGTCAAGTGCCGTGTAAGCCGGAAGTCCTGGTTCCCATTTTTTTTTCCAGAAAGACCGGCTGTTCCCAGGTTCTCATTCGTTGGCTCAAGGCTTCTACGAGTTCCCAGGTCCGAGTTTCTTCAGAATGTATTAAATTCATATTCGCGGACGAATTGAGTAATTTCACCCAAAGTCTCGAGGATAAAGAATCAATCACGTAATGCGTCAAAGTCTCGATACTCGACGAACAATCGGCAAACCGAAACGTCTTTGTAGAGCTTGACGAGTCCCGACTCTCCGGACAACGCCAACGCCACTGATGTTACCGAGTAATGGAAGGTGAGACGCGGCCGTTTGGTTATGGTAGCGAAGTATACTAAAGTGTGATAATGAAGAGTGACGAGAGGTGGAGAAGCTCGGCAAACTCTCGGCACCGCTTTCAAACCTACACCTCCGCAACTACGTAACGATACAAAGTTCGCGACAACTCTGCGGAGGAAAGGGAGACCCTCGGCGGAGTCCTTCGGCCCTCGTGCTTTCCGAGATCTCGAAATAAGAGCGTTGACAGCGGCAGAAACCCCGAGGAATTGAACGGGACCTTTCGGAGGACGTAAACTACGTAAGTTTCTCGATACCGCAGCCAGGTCACAGGGAATTTCGAAAGCCGGTACAATCGAAGCCGAGGGACGCACCGAAGTTTCAAAGGAAACAACAGCCGTGCCTTAAGGAGGCTTCCCGATGCGGTCGCAAATACTAGCGATCCTGCCGGACTTCGTACCACCTACTCGAACGTTCTCTCCTCATACTTCGCATGTATCTTTTATGTTTTGTATCCGCAGCGGATGCCCAAGTAGAATAAATCCTGAAGGAACCACATCTATCGTGGAGCACAATACTCTGCCCCTCCGATCGTTCCATAGAAACCCAAAGCGGCGAGCATCCTCGAAGCGGCATGATCGGTGAGCGTCCGGCAAAGTCGAAGCACTTCGGACTCTCGAGTCGGCGACTACGGGACACACGGAAGATTTACGCGAACTCTTGAAATATCATTGTCGTGGTTGTTCCCGTTGCACCGAGCTGTTGCAACGAAGTTCGGCGACGCTGAGGTCAGTCGCCCGCTTTCGGAAGGAATCGGGCTGCGACGCTGACCATCTCCCGGGTCGTGTTCTAGCAACGTCACGCCACGGATTCGCGGTGTCTTCTCGAATGAGAGATTCCTGAGATTAATAGACGAAGGAAAAGACTTCATGCGGGAAAGGCGACATCAAGATATTCGTCGAAACTGCATAAAATAAAGGCGAACTTCCACGTACGCGGAGCAATCGTTGAATGTAATTTCTACCGCAGGTTGAGATGCATCTGCTATCACTTGCTCTGTCTCATGTGTACTGCTGAGGACATCGCCTAGAGTCAACGCAGAGATGCATTAAATGAAAGAGCGGATGAATATTTATGGCGTCGTGAAACAGAGGCGTCTTCGTTTGAATCCATCAAGGAAATAAGGCGGTGAAAGATGGCCTCTAGCAGGGTACTCTGTGTAGTTACCGGTACATATAGCACTGCATATCGTATTAAAGAGAGTGGAGATTCTCAGTTGCGTGCATCGCAGTGGCTCAGCGGGATAAACGAAGCTTTTGGAATTTACTTGGGCGGTTTCCTGCTCCGCCATATTCCGTTCATACTGTGGGTTCATTCTCCACCTTTCGCCGGGAAGATCAGCGCTAACGATCTACAAGAGCAGATCTAGAGTCGTGGCAGGGCTATCGATTCGTGGCGGCGATTCGAGAAATGAGCCCGTTGAGGCACCCGTACTTTCTGCCTTCTCAATAGCCGCGTAGTAGGCGAATCGGCGATGCAGCGTTATCCGCCGAGTGGTACAGCGGATACGGGGAGAGAAAATGGGAACGGAGATCTCCGACTCGCGCTGACGCGGTGATAGAGCAACCCGGCTAACGAGTGTTCTCTCGGTGCCAAGTTTACGATCACCGGAACGATCAATCGTACATCTTCTCTCGTGATTTACAACGACCATTGGGTCAGGGACGCCAACTCTTGCCTTCGAAAAGCACACGGTATGCGAGAGAAACTGCGGCGGTGAAATCTTGAAAAATCGAGGATATACGTGACCACCGCATTAAGTTTTTCCTACTGGAACACCGATGCATCCAGGTCCGGCTGAATGTTGGATAGCGACAAGACAAGACCGAACAGACTTCCGGGTTTAACGCAGTGCTGGGATGTAACCACTAGCCAGACCGCACGACGACTGTTAAGAACGGAGTCTTCTCAACGACTGCTCGATTTAACACGGAAAAAGCTATGGGGAAACAGTGTTCCGTATTTGCCACTTCCACCCTGCGGTCTTTCGCGTCATACTTTTCAACTTAATCCAACCCTCGTCGTGTTTGCTAGCAGTGGTAGTTTGTTTTTATGAACGCTCAAGTTTCGGGAGCTCTTCCTTCATTGCGTCAATGGTAATTAATGGGCAATTCGGATACCGGGTTAATCGAGAAAATAGTGGTCAATAATTAATTGCTGGGTTTTCACCGCGAGTCCGACCTCACCAGCTTGACTACGGTTGCGAGCAAACTCTTCTGAGTGGTTGTTCGATATGACGTAGAAAAAATTTTCGAAAAAAAAGTGGTCACAACATCTCTAAAGCGATACAGTTATATTTGCTGGATCCTTCTCTCGGGGTATCAACAGTTCTGCTTTGTTTTTCCAATCCCTCGAACTTCAAAAGCCATCTATTAGGACTGCAAAATTCAATACTCAATGCTCATATGACCTTGATAAAACAATTTGATGCTCGACTATTAACGGTGTCAAAGACATGGCTCAACCGGTGCGCCAGGAAGAGGATAGAGAAGCCTCGGGTCGAGAACACCTGGTCATCGTTGAGTTTACCGAGTGTGGCGATAATTAAAGAGCCGATGTCGCGAGAGCGCGGAACGGCATCGCACGAGAAGTGGACGAGTCGATAGACGAGGCGTTGGCACGCCGAGGACACTCGTCTCACGTTTCGTGATCGTCTCTGACCCAACACACTCACAGAAAACTTGATTGTATAGCCGGAGTACAGCGCTCCGACTTCTATAATAAAAGCGGCGTTACGCACGGAGGCCGCGCCGAGAGAAAAGAATTCGACGCACATACGCTAGGCTCGGAACGGCGGTTACACGGTAACACATTCTCGAGAGCTCGTTGACTGATTCGCAGGAATGATGGCGCGGAGAACAAGGTTCGCCGCTCGTCCACGCGTGCCGGTATCGTTTCTATCGAGGCTCGAACTATTAAAACACTACTGTGGCAACGTATCAACTGCGGTTCGGTCTGGGGGGAAAACTCGATTCGCCCAAGAGAACTCTCGTTAATCGCGATATTCATTAACTGGCCACTAATTAAAAGTTGTAAATCTCAGTGCAGTGAACACGATACTAGCTCGGATAGAAATGGATTTTGTAAAACGATCACGCGTTGTTCTGTGCTACATTTTTTTATGTCTCATTCGGACGATATTCTTCGTTCGTACGGGCGGGTGCAATGAACGCGTGGAAAAGACTGGGCGAGGGGTGGCGTTCAAACTCGTTTGCCCTGATAAAGTACGAGAACCGTTGTATCGGAGAACCTCCGGTGCATCGAGGAGTGACAAGGCGGCAACCTAAAATACTGATGTTTTCCAGTGAGCGCGATAGAGGCCGGGTATTTTCCGTGAAGTGACGGATGCGCCCGCTTGCACGGCTATCGTCAGTCGTCGGGACGGTTTACGCTTTGTGCGAGAAGACTCAAATGCACCCGTATCGACGTTAAGGGCGCATGAAGCGTTCACAGGAGAGTGGGATACAAGGTGTCATGGGGCTCTGAGTCATGTCAAATTTCTCGGAGGTTGTGGTTGCATAAATTACAATTTTTTTTTTTTTTTTTGAGCGAGGTGGATAGCCATTTTTCAAGGAACAGTAAAATTGTGTACACGAAGAAAAGCATGATAAGGATACCTGTGGTTCGACAATCATAGTCCTCAGTAAACAAATATTGTCCTCCATGTTTTGCACTGGAGTTTAAAAAAATCGTATGTAATTTAAATCATCGGTCTAGAAGTTTCCAACCAAAAATTTGTTTATTAAATTATGTGTAGAATTGCTGTGAAAAATTAATATTCAGTTTATTAAAAACATTATGAATATTTTTTTTAATATTCATTACTACTTGCGTTAATGAGATCTCTTTTTTCCCACAAGCAGGCCTGAGGAGAATCGGCTCACGATCGCCACCGATTTCTATATTTTTCAGTGAGATAAACTCAAATTCTAGGAAATTTTTTTTATCAGACTGTGTCAAGTCTCGAATATTTGCTAGCATATCACTCTATTTTCAATATACTTGGAACTCTTTTCTGTTTACACGAGATTTATAGTAATTTCTATCGAATCCTTCTCTCAGCGCAACTCACCGGTTAAAGTGTGTCGGAATGGGTTGAAATGTGTAATTACGCATGCAGTTATCAATTTGTTTATTTTCGAATATCGTTCATCTCTTTGCAGTAATGCAGCTTTATTGTGTGCCCGAAGGCTCAGAGAAATCGATAATGAATGGCATTTTTCTTTAATATGCTACTCTGGTAAAAGTAATATTCCGATAGTAATTCATAATAAAAAAGTGACCTATCGTTCTCTTCCCTACAGGCCACCCAGAGGCAAGCATCAATATCTGCAATAAAATAGAGTACGGTACAAGTCTTCGACTGTCACGGATGCTCTCAAACAATCATAGGCACTCGGCACAGACTCTTACACAGAGATTCGCGACTCAATGAAAAAGAAACGTAACCAAGCCAGAACAACCTCTAGTCAGTTACAAAACGATGTTTCGTTTAAAGACAAATCATTACAACGCCAGAAAACCGATATCACCATAGGATTTATTGGTAAAAAAAATTATTAAAAGTGAACCCCGATTGATAAAACGACAAACGGATAATTTTATATTGAAAAAAAAAAAAATTGTCGTCAAACCAAAAACCAACGTAAGTGACAAAATTTCAGGACTTTCGGCGGAAGGGTTTGCCGGATCGATTAACGCGTCGAGTTTCGTTAAAAATTCTGCGATACCCAGAGTATTTCCGGAAAAACGCCAGTTCACAGACCGGAAAAGCGATGTCGCGAATTTGAAAACAAAAAAAAACCTCATTACCGAGCAACTTCCCAAAGAGTCAACGTTGAATTAAATTGCACGTTCGCATTTGCATGTTAACGAAGAATAGAGTTTCAGGAGTTTCGGTGAAAAGATTTGCAGCGGTGGTTAACGCATCGAGTTTCGTTGAGAATTTCGCGATACACGGAGCCATTGCCTCCGCGCGTAATATAAACCCCGAAAACGCCGGTTCCGGTGGGTGCGCAGAGGTTGCGCGAATCTTTGCCCGGGCGAATCTCTGCGGGTGCATATCGCAATGAATATCCGGCGGAGCATCGGGAGCGCATACCCACTTCTGAAATTAGACTTAGCAATATCGGGAGGGTGTGGAAGTCAAAAGGGGGCGAAGTGGCCTCGGTACCGGAGCTCCGAAGCTCCCTGTTATTAATATCAGGAAACCGCGGCCGCGGTGGAGCGCGTGGAACAGTGCCGCGCGCAAAGTTTCCGCTTCTACTTGTACGCCGCTGCTTTGCCTCGCGCAAGGCGATCCCGCCGCTCCACTCGGGCATTACGATTTGCATCGCTAATACGACTCTCTCTCTCTCTCTCTCGGTGAGAAAATTCGAGCGTGGAAACTCACGCTCTCGCGTATCGTCCCGAAACGACGAGTCTCGGGCGGTTCCTCCGCATTGGGCCGTTTCGCGCGGTATGAGCAGAAATATTTTCGTTTTGCTCCGGTATCGCGACCGCGTATGCATATGCACACGCTCGAAGTCGCAGCGATAAAACTTTAATTACTGCCGCCGGTATATTAGGCGGGGGGAAAGAGATAAACGTGCGGATACAACGGCCGAGCGACACTACGGAATAACGCATAACGAACCGCGAGGGAGATACGAGGAACACTTGTACAGACGAGACACCAAAAATTCTGTGGAAAAGTCGGAACGCAGAGAAAATAATTCCCGACGCAGAAATGAAGGTCAGAATATTTACATATCGGCATTGAATAATCGTCGATTCACGGTTGTGTACTTTTCAGAATTTTACTTTTTATTTCGCAGATTGTGCAATTATCGGGAAAAGTTCAGAGGCGGTTCGATTGAAAGTTTAAAATATCCAAATGAACCCTTCACTCCGTGTCATTATTTCTTTCTACGTGAAATCACAAGACTCCATTCGGATGTCATGGCTGATAAAAATGAGATCTTAAAACCGGGCATGACGCATTTCCAACATGACATAATTTCTAGTTAAAAAATAAGATTTTGAATCAAAAGTGACGTAATTCCGGTATGAAGTCATTTCCGATTCAACAAGGAAATTTCCAATCCGCAGGTGGGCTTTCGCCGATATGATATTATTTTCTGTCGGAAAATTAGATTTTCATTCCGATAATAACGTATTTCCGGTGTAACAAATTTCCAGACAAAAAGTGCGATTTTCGAACCGGAAGTACGAATAGGCATTGTGGCTGACTCAACACAATTTCGCCACGTACTTGATTAACGTGTGCGGTAATAACCGATGCACCGACACAACAAAGCCCCGGGCTAGTTGGATTTTGTATTATATTGGTTCGATCGTTGGAACGAGTGAAACTAGTTTGAATTATTCGCGATAAGTAGATTACAGTAGGGAAAATTTATCCGTAGCGCTTCGCTCGGATAACTTTGTACCGATAATGCTGATTTAGCCAACTCCACGTTAACAGCGCCGAGCGGTTTTACGCCGTTGCTTTCTGTACAGCGAGAATTTCACATTAACGTCGAGTTATCGAGACCAAACTCAGACGGACGCCGCAGTTTTGCTCTGTGCATCTCGTCGAACCGTCGAGGCGTGGCTCGACGAGGCATAACGAGATTAGATAGAGGGATTAGGCGAAACAATACAGACGCCGGGCGACTTACTAAATTAAATTTACCGACCAAAAGGAAGCCATCGTTTGCTTGCGCTACCGCTCGTCCGCGGTATGGCGGTGTTCCCTCTCACTTATACATACATTTTCGTTGCAGGGAGAGAAACGGACAGGAGAAACTGTGTAATTGAGGGGGAAGCTGCGAAATGTGCGCCTGTGCAGGCCGCAGGCGGTACCCGAGGTTTCCGGTACGAAGAACGAGAACGATCCCAAAGTCGAATGTTGTTTCGCTGGCCTTTCTCTCAATCTTCGTATCCGGAGTCTTAAGGAAGCCGGCGCGGAGTCTCGCAATTGCAAAGTTCGGTAAACCTAATTGAAGAGAACGAGTGACCTAAATTGACAGGTAGCCGGAGTACACTCGAGTCGGGCAACGAGAAACCGCACGCCGGCCTTATACCGGCTGTCTTGGTGCGCCTTCTGGCCTTCCTGCTTTCTTCGGTGCACGGTTCCTTCGACGAAACCCCTCCCTAACCGGGAACGCTCGGCGCGTTACCGCGGAAACTGCATTTAAGTTTCTCCAAATGGTCTTTCGGGGTTGCCGGGCGTTCTCCTGTTTGTTGTTCGTCGGAGTGGAAAATACTCCGGCGATGGTCGTGGTAGCTCCGGTGGTTGTCGGTGATACGAACGAAGCTGGCAACCGGGAAGTAGGCCGTTCACTTCCGAGATTGTTCACGCCGGCAACGCGCGCCATTGTCGCCGCGACTGTGCGTGGCTATAGTGGATACTTTTCGAATGAGTTTCGAAGATGAAGAGGCATCGACTTCCTGCCCAGCTTCCGCTGAGAAGATGCTAATTAGGGAGAACTCATTGTGCCTGAGTCACTGCCGTTGATGCCGAGCGCTAACGATGTCCGTTTATTGGCTGTTAAACTTGGTTCCGAAAAGGACTCATTCAGAAATCCAAGTTGTTAGTGACGTTTCGGTCTACTTTTCCGGTCGATCGTCGGTTTCCAGGTCGAAACAATGAATCATCAGAGTTGCGGGGCATTGAAATTCAACGCAGAAAAAAATCTACCGCGACGCAACTATACAGACGGGAAGAAGTAGATGCAATATCTCGAGAAACAACTGGTTGCAGGTCTCCCAAGAATTGATGCCAGGGAATTGGGAGCGCGATATGCGGACTTCCATTCCACTGGCGTGCATAATTATACGATGGAAGCCACCGGTGCCTGTTCGTAGCGGCCCGGTGTGGTTTTCACCACGAATCAACCCTACCGAAGCGATTCGAAACAGTTCATGAGCTCGGGAAAAAAATGACGATTGTTCAATGCACTCTCATGATTTCGTAACGCGTTCAGAATTTCTAGAAATGAGAACGAACTTGGAGAGATTTATTCATTCAGCTTCCGCGGCGAAGACTAATTACGGAGACTCGTGTCGCCATTTCCATCGATATCGGACTGCACTGAAGTCTGTTGCTGACGAAGTTGGTTCCGAGAAGACCTATTGTGAAATCCAATTTACGAATGCCGGTTCGGTCCACTTTTCGGCCGTCCTGTTTTGAGGTTATATCCATGACTCACCGGTTCCGCAAGATACTGAAATTGATTTGTTAAAATGTGTAACAACCCAACCGCTCGAATTGTAAGCTAACGCCGCAATATCCCGAGAAACACCTAATAGAATTAATGCCATGGAATTCGGCGCCCGATATGCGGACTTCCAATCCATTGGAATGCATGATTACGCGATCGAACCTCCCGGTACGTGTCCGTAGCGGTCCAGTGTGGTTTCCCACAGCGAATCATGCCTTAACGCGGTTCCTAACAGTTTATGAGGTTGGCTAGGGAATAAGAATTTTTCAATTCACTCTCATGATTTCGTAACGCATCCAGAGTTTCTACACTAGGAGAATCTAGTGCGAACTACCGATGATCTAAGAGAAACGACCATGGCACGTAGTACAAAGGTAATAGAACGCAATATATGGCAAAAAATCTCAAATTTTTCAAGATTTTTTATCACCCTATCTCCGAAAAATCCTTACAGAGGCGAGTGGGGCACAATGAGGTCGAATGGGGCGAAATGGAACAGTAAGTCAATACATTCGGATTTCCAATCACGTTTTCCTCCACTTACAACCATCGTCACCATCCAGAAATTATTGGGTACCGGCATTTTACCCCATTATCTCCTTTTGTCTTTTTGTCCCATTCTTGCCCCCCTCTCCCGTAAATCTGGTACTTGTTATCATAGGTGGCGCCCTAGTTCCCTACTACTATGTGCCATGATAATATCTTTTAAGTAATGTCGTAATATTTATGAAATCATTCTTTCAGTGTAGAAATGAAGAAGAAACTTGGAAAATGGCATAAAATATGCCTCCCAAAGCAAATCCGCAGCCCACGCATGCATTGACGATTTTCTAGTTCCTAAGCATCCTCATCAATTAGATGGATTCAGATCGAGACTCGTGACGCTTGGGAGCGGTCGGTTCCCCGCGGGACTCTTCCATGTTATCATCCAGCTATCCCTATCCCTGTACTCTCCCGGTTACTCGATTCTTCTTCGTTATCCACTGGAGGACCTTTTTAGAAATTGCCTCGCGGCTAACCAGCCAGAAGGATTATGATTTCAGTTTAAAGAACCACTCGCTGCCGTCGCCCCTTGCACTGATCTCACTATAATTTCGTACTGGGCGTGCCAACCAACAAACTAATACACTATATATATATATATATATGTATGTATACATGTATATATACACATGTAGTTACTACGGAATTGAATGCACGAAGCCGCATTCCCATGGACTGAAAAGCGTGCATCTACACGATACTTTCAAACTCACGCAATTACGGTCGTGCGTCAGACACAACATCGCCCATTTGATTTTTTCCTTAAGGTGAAGTGTCACATCAACCGACCAGAAAAGAGTGCGATCGAGACGGGACCATCGACGATCGCGGTGGTCCGAGATAGAAAGACCGTCACCTGACTGTTACTTATCTCGAACAAAAGCAAATCAGGCTTTCGCAGACTACGCACGAAAACCCAATTTCCTTCCATACGCGACATCAATCGTCGCAAAGAAGGTAAGAAAATCGACTTCTTATCGCCCGAGTTTGCATGACCCACCCTTTGAAGAAAGGCACTTTTTGCTCCTTTAATAATCTTTTTCTGCAGCCGAGCAAAACAACACGAAGCGTCAAATTATACGACTCTCCAAAGTCCGAAGATATTCGTCGATTCGATGGAAATATCGTGTCCAGATGCGGCGTTGTCATTGACAAACCGTGCGTATGGGCGAACCGAATCCGAATAATAGTCTCGTTAATCAGAGCCCCGTTTCGACCCAACTATTCTCCGAGAGATTTTTCGTGGTCGCGAAAAAAAAAAATGAAAAGAAACCCTTTATCATATTCTCGACTCCGGAGAGAAATTCTCATTGAGCGAAAAGCCCGGTCTCTCGTTCTCGCCCCCGAGAGCCAGCGAGTGAATCGTACTTTATACCTCTCCACGTTTAATGCGAAATTCGTTAGAATTTTTCACCGCGAAAACGCCGACGTTCGGACGAGGAGAAAACGCCCTCGCGGCTTCCGCGATCTCCCCGAGATTCCAATTGTCTCTCCTCATCTCGGCGCTCTCGTGTTTCATCGCGGTTTTGTGTCTCGCGCGAGATTCGATGAAACAACAAAACGTGGGAAAGCGTCGAGCCGGTTAGTTTTCAACGATAAGCAGTCTCGTTTGTAATAGCCGGCTGCCCACATACGTTCCTCCGCATGATATTCTCTCACTTATTTTCGCAGTGTTTCCTATGTATAAACGATGTGTGTACATCTCACTTATGTACAACTCCAACCACTCCTACCGGGTGCGCACACTCCAGCGCTTCGTAATCGACTGTGTACTTCACTCTTGCGCCCGAGTGAATGTCTTATCGTTTGATTCGCCTCGTTTACCAAGCTGCCTCCGGAGAAAGGCAGCAAATTTTACGTCCAGCTCACTCACTCGAGCTTGGCTATCTCGATATGTGGGTGTTCTGCACGCACGCCGCTGCAACTCGGTATTTAGGCGATAATGCGTTCACGCACTGTTCAGAAAGTTCGTTCGAAAACTCGCGCGGAAATAAAATGCAATGACAACTCCTGGATATGAGGATTATTTTTTATTCCAAATGAGTCTGCGCGATTTC
This sequence comes from Listrodromus nycthemerus, assembly GCA_963978505.1. Lineage (NCBI taxonomy): Eukaryota > Metazoa > Arthropoda > Insecta > Hymenoptera > Ichneumonidae > Listrodromus > Listrodromus nycthemerus. The sequence continues at coordinate 6,720,361 of OZ021679.1, forward strand.
TGAGATGATAATGCAGAAACGAATTACTTGATGAATGTTAGATTGACGGATTTCTTTTTTTTCATTTGGCGGAAAATCGATGGTAAAGATGAGAAATTATGTAAAGCTGTGAGAAACAACATTGCTGGTAGGTTAATCGAAAGATTGCAATTAATTCGGGATCTTAATAAAATCCTATCGATAACGATGCTTCGATGCTGTGTCGAACGATACACATGATTCAAGCGAATTAATTGAATCATCAAATCATAACGAAAGAAACGCTGGCGGAATCGCCTTTGAAAATCTACTCGAGTAACTAAATTATTATGATTCCCGTTAATTAACAACTTTGACAAATCTCTCGACGTTGACACGAACAATACACAAGAATCAAATAAGTTGATTAAATTATGAAACTAAAAAAAAGCCACTATTGGCCCCTATTTCGTTTGGAAATCTAATCGACCTACCACATTCGTTTCCTCATTTTTTAATTTTTGTTATAATTTTTGAAAAAATGTGTGCTTGAGCGAAAGTTACGCCAGTGTGTAAGGAGTGTATGCGAAACTCGATGTTTCGCAGTTGGGAGTGTGCGAGTGTCGGACGTCTTCCATTGTCCCTCGGAACGAGGCGTTGTACGCTGACCTGGAATCGGAGTCTAATAAACTTTCTACCATGGACGAGTGAGCGGGCGACGAGGCAGTACGTCCGTGCCGTATACAATCGAGTCATCCTCGTCGTACTCCGGAAAACGGAGCGTCGTCGAGGCGCTTCTTCTACCGCTGAGACGTTGGTGGTGGCATAGCTGGAGCATTAGTATACATCCATGGTATAGCCTAGATCACGCGAGAGCCGATCGTAAGGCGCGCGGTGCAGGGGAGAGGGCGGGGAGGAGGAAAGGCGCCGAACAAATCTGTGCCAGCAGATGTGTGAAAGTGGCGCGGAAACGGGTCGCCGCCTTGATCTACGACCAGGAGGGGAACGTTGCTTCTGCATCTCTCGGTTTCGGAAGACGGGGGAAACGAACGCCGCGAGTCGGATCGCAAAACCAAGAGATAAAGAATGATGTGTGGGTTCGTCGGATTTCGACGATATAAAGAAGACGTCGAAGAGACGAGATCGTCGCGAGAAAATTGATTCCCGCGAAGCCGAGACCCGGATATGCGCCAGTCAAGGCAGAAGAAACCGTAATAAGGCGAAGCTGGTGTATTTTTATTCTTATTTGGAGAAAATTCGTCACCCAGAACGAAGCGAAGATTTTACGTGAAATATATATTTTCTTCACGTGCCGCGTTTTTCAAATCGCTCGTGAAAATCTTACGGGAGTTAAAAAATTATTTGTTAATGGAGGACAAAAATAATTAGGTTTCTTTTTGCTTCCAGGACGGATTTTTATAATCGAAGTATCGAAATCGTGAGACAAGTGAGGGATTCGTGATCGGGAGAAAAAAGTATATCGGACGCAGACTCGAAACGCGGAGACCCATTTTGGGAAAAACAGCTTCGGAGCTGTAAAACCGGTTGCGCTCGTCGTTAAGGCAATGAAAAAACGTGAAAAAAGCATTTTGTCGGAGAAATTTCGATTTTTATGATAAGGTCTCTTGCATCGACTCGAACCTTCAGTCAAACCGATCATTAATAACCGCAAAAAAAAAAATATTATTAAAGTTTCTCTTCAATGCACAGACTTAAATCATTTAAAGACATGAATAGGAGAAACAGATTTTTTTCTGTAAAATTGGAAAGTAACACTTACGATTTTTTTTTATTTCCCGACGGTCAATTTCGAAAGTCACAAAAATAACTTTATCCAATCATTGGCCCTGAAAGTCTACCACAATTTTTCTTACTTGGTCTTTTCAAGGCAAGAATGAACCGTATCCGTCCACTGACCGACATCGCCTCCCTCGTACAACTTTGCTGCTGACCTACTTAGCTCCGACAAATCAGACCGATACCTCTTAAGTTCAAGCCGTAAACTCGATTAAATCGTCAATAAGAGGATTCATTCCCGAAATGAAACAGGATACAACGGACGTACGTCCACTTTCATTACCGGTGCGAGCCAAGCCTAACTCCTTTTGATGATAATCAGCTTAATTATTCGATACAGGAAACTAGAACGTGCTCTGGCGGACTCGTTTTCACTCGACGTGGCAAAAAGAGGCCAACTATAGACAGTATATATATATATATATATATATATATTTATATATACGAGTGTCTTTTTATTTAACGAACGTTACAGTCTTGTCGGTTGAACATTCGGTAAGCTTATCGGGAGCTTAAAAATGTCATCGCCTCGAGTAAAATGCGGCAAGGCATTCTCGACGGTGATTTTTCACCCAGATCTATATTTCTATATATAGTTTCTAAATATATTATTTTGTCATTTGTCGTATTTTTCAAAGTTTTCTTTTTGTGTCCCCAAAGTTAAGGCGATACCGATAAAAAATTTAGTATTTGCACGAGGAGCCCGAAAATGTAGCGTGGGATGAGATGCGGCGCGGCATCCAAAGGGGATTTTTAGCGGAGATGGTGCGGCGCAAATCTAGCTGAAACGAGTCTGATTATGGCAGCAACCGCCTGGCCCCGGAAGACCATATAGGAAAAGGTATTACGGTCACCCATCGCGGGAGCCGGGAAGGCCACGTACACGGGAAAGAGCGTCTGTGTTTCGCCTATCACAGGCTTCCGATAAATTAATAATCGATCGAGCCGCGGTTATCGATGGGACTCGAACTCTTCCACCTCCGGTCCGCTCTCGCCAGCGACGAGAGTGATTAATCCACTGTGTGCACAATCGTTGCCCTCATTCGTGTCATCGACGGTCTTTGTAAGGAGTCACGGTTCATAAAAATGGACAAAAGCAAACCGGGCGTTGAATTATCGGCACACTTGCCAATAAAATCGCGACCGTTTATTATATGTCCATGGTAAAGTATCCGACATGGAAGTCGATGGACGTCGACGATAGCGGGGAATTTCGAGGTCACGGGCGCCATTAATGGACGTGGTGGAACCGAATTAGCGAACAAGGCTAGGGTTTACGACTATTATGTGTAACGAAACGTTCCTCGTTCGGTACCGACTATACATCAACGTTCGTACACAAGTGTACCGATGATGCGCGTAACTTCGGCTCTGCGGAGCATGCCGGACGGTTAAGCAAAAACGAAAGTAGTCCGACCAGTTGATACGCTCGTGAAACGAAAACTCATCGTGTAGACGCGCTCACTTTTGTATTCGTTTGAATGTCGAAGTTACCTTTTTTTTAGACTTCGACCGAGCGATCGAATTTTTGGGAACAACGGCCGAAGGGAAAAAAGGTCAAAGAAAAAAAGCCGACGATCAATGCCGAAATTTAAGTTCACCTCTAGCTAGCTGCTGACAGAACATGCAAAAAAAATCCGAACATGAACGTAAAAAATTTTGGTTAAAAATTTATTAACGGGATTGCAAGCCTTTCTGCATGAACTATTTCTGAAATTTCAAAGACATGAGCAATTTTGCATAAAATTTGTTATTTTTAATTACTTGAATTTGACTAATGAATTTTTAATATCTGGTGTTCTAACTTTACCAAAAAAATGTATTCAAGTTCAACTACTTGAAGCAATTCAAGCGAATATCAAGTTCTGCAACATTGAAATGAAAATTTATTTTTGCGGTGGAATTCTATTGATAAATGGCTCTGCAGAGTAAAAACGTTTGTTAATATTTTTAGGGGACCTTTCAGTCCTCAAAGGTGAAAAATTATTTTTTTAAAACTTTGGAACAAAAAAATCTATTCTACGAATTTATTGGCACAAAGCATTTGTGTCCAATCTGAATGCAGTTTAACCGAATGTGTGGACAACCGTGAATTACATATTAAAATTTAAACGAGACTCTACTTTTCCGATTCGAGGTTCCTTTATTCCTAGATAAAAGGAACAAAGTTCGTTAAAATATCGCTTCCGCAGTATTTGCAATGGTAATTAAATTTGTGCGGCGTGGAAGTGAGTATGAAAGCAAACTATTTTCAAAAATGCAGGCTATATTATCACAACAGGTACTAACGATGGTAATTCTCTTCACGGTATAAATAATAAATATTGATGACATTGCATTTATTATGAATAAGGGTGGAAAAATCACATGGATCGCATCACCAATACATTTCGTATTCCATCAATAAATTTACATGGGGCGACTCTGAATGCTCCTGGGACTCTGTTTGACGCAATTCGTGCAAAATTTGATTGAAATTATCAAAAAATAAAATGTTACATTGACACAAAAAATGTTGACTGAAATAATTGAAAATATTGTTATTTCGGGACAAACTCTGATTTTTTTCCGAGGTGATTTGCAATTAACCTTCGATCTTTTCTATGCGCTATTGGACATTACGAGTGCCCCGGACAAAGTCTGCCGTGCATGCTCGGTTATCAACTACGTCGTGGTTAATAATAGAACGAAGAGCGAAATTCGTCGAGGAAAGTACCGACGAGTCTTATTGGGTGGCGTGCTGTCGGGTATGTACGGTGAAGTAGAAAGTGAGCCATGCGGGGAACTCAAACGTGAGTTACTTACACGACGAGAAGACTTTATCCGAGCGTGTGTCAATGCTTTTTTTTAAACTCCGACTAGCGCGCATTTCGTATATCCGTGTACACGCGATAGTGTACGTTACTCGTTTAAAACCTTCCGGCGGTGTTTCACTAATGTGCGAAGTGGCACACGGATTGATTACCATTAATTTGCAGATGCCAAGTTCTTGATAACTCCGTGATAAGGAAAAATTGTCGTTCCGAAAAATTTATCCGTAGACCGTCGTCAACTTCGACGTAATCAGCACGTACTCACGCTGTCACTTCATACCCGTGATTAAAATGCCCTCGAGATTGAAATTAAAATACTTATACGTTATTATGATAATCGTGATATTCGAAGAAAATCACGGAATTCATGGAACTCCGATAAATTTGTTGATACGATAAAATAAACATTACTATGTCGAAGACAAACAATTATTTTCCCCGATGTCAGAGTAGTCAGATTTGTAAAATAAAATAATTTTTAATTTGACGCCCGAAAAATAAAAAAAAAATGCCATTCCAGATAATTTTTCCAGAATTCCTCGTCAACTTCAACGTAATTATGGCATCGTCAGATACTGTCATTCTTATACCTGTGATTAAAATACTCGTACTGTTGAAATAAAAATATTTATACGCGATTAAAATACCTGTGCTCTTCAAAGAAATGTACGAATTCTGCAAAATCCGATAATTAAATAGATGGGATTAATTTCTTTTTATACCACCCGATAACGGCGAATCATTTTCTCTGAAAACCGAGAGTTCGGTAAAAAGTGTAAAAAGAAAAAAAATTATTATCCTTTATATGATGTTTATAAATGCGAAACGCCAACTCCCTGATCAAAACGAATTTCAAACAAAATTCAAGTTATAACGAACCAAAAAAACCTTCTAGGTTGTAACTTTTGCAACTTGACGGTCTCGTTTGACCCCCCTTGACGCGCCTTTTAATTCGTCGCCGAGATTTTTTTTTAAATGTTACCTTCCCGAAACATAAATCGCCCCACCCGGGATAGCCGTCTACTACATTATGCCTAGAATCGAGATGTAAATTAGCACGCAAATATTATCCCGAAAGATTCCGGTCTTCTGGCGCCGAAAAAAAAAATTGTAATAAGTACAGGAAAAAAAATAATTAAAGAGAAGTAAGAAAAAAAATTATTAAACGTCTGCAAACGAGGTGAACCGGTAAAGCCCTGCGCCTCATTGCGACGAGCCGATCGTACGTAATGTCGAATCATGCATCATGCTCGATCTGGCGTGAGTACATTCTGCCGCATCCTATGAAACGCCTATAACTATAGTTACGCAAAAGTCTCGTCTGACACTTTCTCTCTTTCTCTCTCTCTTTCCTTACCCCGCCGTCGTCCTCGTCGTCTCGTTCCCAATTACTTGAAGCGAGACGCCTGTAGCCCCGTAATTACACGGGTGAGGTACCGGCAGCAGACGTGGCAAGCGGGGCATACACACTGTGCCGTAAAACCGGCAACTGAATCGCATTATATTTTTCGAGCGAACCCTTTCACCTGTGCGGAACATGGTGTGTGACTCGCTTTTGCGGCGTGACCGGAAATCGTAGCCGAGGAGAAAGAACCTCGCGATTGCGGGCAAAATCAACATCGCGACCTGGATACTCAAAATGCCGATCATCTTTTTGTCAAACACAATCAAATCGCCCCTTTCGACTTTCACCCCTTAATTCGTTTTTTTTTTTTTCAAATTTCCAGGTACGATAATTAATTCGAAACTTGGCGAATCGGCGAAAAGCGAGCGGCTCTTGCGAGGTTTCTTGATTTCAACATCAATTTTACCTCTTGTCCGACAACTGTGAGCGTAGGATTTTTGTTGAAGTCTAGCGGATGGATCTAGTTAGCTGGTATTTTTTAGATACCGTGTTACACCTGTTGCCGGAACAGTTTTCTTCTTCTCCAGACAAATAGAGTATATTTTCATGACGTACACGCAGTCACGAGCCGCGGAAGATCCTTGATTAAAGATCCATCAGCCGAGCTCGTCCGACATCAGCGGCAGCAGCTTTCTACTGGCAGAGCGAATGAAAAGATAACTTCGCTTGGCGAGCTAGCCTGTTCCACATTGCGGGTACTCATCGCGAATTAATCTTCTCTCCTCGTGCACCGCTACTAACATGTTTTCGCCCGTCCATGCGCGCGCACCGTATGCACTTTATTTTTACAACTAATAAACGAATCCGGCTCACGGATCGCAATTAGCTTTTTACCGCTGAAAAAATTCCTCGATCTCGCGCTTCGCGAGGTCTGCGTCAGGCTAATCGAGACCGCACGCCCACCTTTCGATCGGTTTTCTCGCCCATTACGCTTTATCTGTGTCGCGTATCTAACACCGTCTTACTTTCTTCTGGATACGAAATATGTAAAGAAAAAAAGTATCGTTCATTTTTGAAAGATAATTTTAAATGGAAATTAAGTTGATACGAAGACGAAATCCAGAGCTTTTAGAGATATCGTGGTCACCGTAAAAAAAAACCAGTTTAAGTAAACGCGTTTAAAGTTTCGTGTCGCGTTTCATACTCGAATATAACGTGCCGTTTCAAAACTTTCACAGTCAACTCTTCCCGAATATTCAACTCTAAAACCCTAAAACTCGAAGTCGTCGATTAAAAATATAACCCCACGTAACCACTTCGGTAACCCTCTGCGGCACGAATTTTCAGTAAAAAGAAAATCGTAATTTAAACATTTTTGTGGTCTACAAAAAAAGACTCATGAACGTTAACGGAATTCGTTAAATTTCGTGGAGCAACGAAATTGAACTTTAATTCAATTTTATTGAGCTTATGGTGAGCTTGTAAATTCGATGGAACATAAGATTTATATTTTAGTTGTATAAAGCATTATACGAAGGACCCGGCACAGCCAATATTAATTAGGTATACTCGAGTTTCTCGGCGAATTTACTCTGCGATTCGGTGGCTAATAAATTCTCGAGAGCACGCGCGCTCGGCAATTAGCTTTCTAGTCGTGGCTTCTACGCGCTCCTCGGCAAACGCTTATCGGGCTATCGGGCTAGCGATTCGACCCACATTTTCACTCGTTCGTTCGGCGAGGCATGCTCTGGTATATGCTTAGCTTCTACAAAGTAGTGGAACACAGAACGATAGACTCGCCAAGTGTAATAAACCATGAGTGACCACCGTACATACAACTTTAACCAGTGCGCAAAATAATGCCAACAGTGCGCTGTTACGCGGCAGTTATCCGAACCGTAGACCAGGCTCTGAGAGAATTCACCCCGAAAAGGAGAAAGTCATTTATTATTTTTAGATACGGCGACAACTGAATCAGCGTTTTTGCTACACTGATATCTCTTTTTTTTTATTTCCTCACCATTATATCTTAGGTACTGGCACTGAAAGTTATTATGCATTGACTGATATGTAAAGTTTCATATACAAACTCAGGCGAACACGCATTGTCAAAAATATTTGAAACTTCAGAATACTTTTTACATCTTATTATTCACTTTAACTTTACTATAAACGTATATTAAATGGAACAATTTGTTTCAATTCTAACACTGCGAAAGTTCGTAAACTTTTCATCAAAATTCTACTTTAATTTACCAGTTTGTGCATAAAAACTTCCAGTTCGTTGGATGCAATTAGATTGTTTTTAACAGTGCATGATTCATACATGAGTCACTCGCATCTAATAAACGGGTAATCGTAGTGACCTGCCAGTTGAAACATAGACTAAGAGAAAAAAAAAAGGAGTGTTATTTATCAACCTCTCCGTGAGAATTTGAAACTTCCTGTCCGGCTTGAAAACCGGGTAAAACGAAAAATGATGAGCGTAGGGGACGAGAATGACATGAAAGGGTAAAGGGATTGCGGAGGGAGTAAATTCCCAAGAGCTTCGAAACGTGAACTCTACGAAACTCAACGTCATGCGCTCCCGGTCGGCCATTAAAGGTGAATTGCCCGCTGCAAAAACCAATTTTAGCGCAGCATGTACACGACTTTTGTCTTCGTTGAGCGGCAATTTTTGGCTTCCGGGATGCGAACTGTAAAGGAGAAATCGGTTTTCTGGCTGGTTTGACAGTCCCATCGTTGCTGCACAACGACGACCATGCGTTGCCCAACGAATACATTGGAACACAAGCGCATTGTGCAGAATAGAGATAGCACAATATAATAACAGCAGATGAAATCTTCACCACTAACAATCATCGAGTTGAGTCAAAATGTCGGAATTTTTCGATTCGGTTTCTCGAAACTATAACCTTAATGTTTTCGAGGGAAATACAGAAGCAATTTTTCTACCAACCTATGAGTTACGTTTCGGATTGATTATATTAATAATTATTATTATTATTGAACTGTAGTGAAAGTGCAACAGTTACAAAATTTGCATCTCGATAATTGAATAAATTCCTCAAAACTGCACGTACTTCGAAATACATTGTTTCTGTTTTTAATTTTCTTACATTGATATGAATTTGTTAGAAATATGATTAAATTTGTGTGAACGTATATAATTAAGATTTCGATCGACTGTATGAAATTTCATGTGAATATCTCGTGTAAACATATATTGCGAACAAGATTAATTCCCCGTCACCTCCTGCACATCGATAAAGCAAGGACAACCTCGTGTAATTTCGTTTCGATATGCGGAAGTCAAAGTATACCGAGTCTCGCGATGCGGGTAACTCAATGCAACCCAATTTTCAATGAAGTCGGAGAAGCTAAGGGGGTAGAACTTAATCAAATATTCATAAACTATTCGTGCTTAACGGCACACCGTTCGTCCCGCCGAACGAGGAGCGCTTGATAATTAATTTTCTACGGATGCTGCGCTACGTGGCCCAGGCGAGAACCTAGCATTCCCCTACCCACCTTAAAACCCTTTGAGTTACGAGTTACGTTACACTGTGCCTAGTCACTTGCACTGGAAGAAAGCGCTCTTAGTTAATATGGGTGGGTAGACTGTGGCAATGCGAAGTTGTGTAGAAAATCCTAAATGTCCCTGAGATGATTGAAGGTAATTCTATTCATTTGAAAAAGGCGATTTTTTTTTCTAAAAGGCGCTGTAATAGTCTACATATTTCGTCTATATTTTCCCATTAAGATATTCTACTTCGAGGGAGTTGATAAAAAAAGCGATTTTCCATCGACTCTCTCACTCACGAATTTATGCTTAATGTCCCAAATGTCCCAAAGATAATTAAAGTTGTTTCTAGTCTTTTGACCAGGGATATTCTTCAGCAAAGAGGCGCTCTAAGGATCCACACAGTTTGTCTATATTTTCCATTTCACCCAAGAGATATTCCACTTCGAAGGAGTTGATAAAAACGTAATTTTCCATCGGCTCCCTCACTTGCTGAGCGGGTGGTCATAGTATACGTTATATACAAAAGGTATACCGATATACAGATAAAGGGATGGAGGTCGGACGAAAGTACGAAGTAGCGAAGCTCGCGGGAGTTCGATCGATTGCCAGGAGGGCTGTTTCGATAAATTTCAACGGAAGAACCCCGGCGTGTCTCAAAGGAGTCGAGAGTGAACCGCATGCACCGACGAGCAGTGGAAAAGCGCTCGAGGCTCTCGCTGACTCGTTTGCTAGACTTTTATATGTATATATATATATATATACATATATATTTATATGTGCGTATACTGTGTGTCTATATAGTATAGCTACGTGTACTATATGTATATATATACGAATTCGGCCGAGCTCAGGGAAAGCGGAACGGAACCGAGTTTCCTTGGAAATTGAAGAGCCCACGCTTTTTGGAAAGTCTCCAAAGGATGGAGAGGGAGAGACGGGCACTCTCGAACCACGGATCAACGTCTATGAAGTGAATTGCTTTTGCCAGAAATTCTACGCGCTTTCGGCGATAAAAGGCGCCTCCTCAAGTTTTTGGATAGAAACGTCCGGTTATTAGATGGCGGCGACAAACTGAAATTATAAAGAGAGTTAAATATATGAAGAATTTTATACATTATTCATAAAATGCGATGGAGATAGGTTAGATTTTTTTGACACACTAAAATAATTCAATAGCCACGAAATGTATCAATGCCACGAGGACAGATAGCAATGAGTGCTTTTTGCAGAGAAAAATGGACATTGAATTTTTTCTTTGGAAAATTTAATTATTATTATTCTTTTCATTATTTGAAAAAAAATTATTTTATTTGAAAAATATTCTCGATCTGGTTTGTAGACGTTCAAGGACAAAAACGTCTCTTAAAAATACAGGCCTTTTTGTATTGTACATCGATAACGTTTTATTCGTCACAAAAAAATAGGTGGAAGCTTGCGACGATTCTCTATGACGCCCTTGCGTCATAGAAACAACAACAATGTCTCCAAAAAGAGACAACAAAAATATAAATTTTATGTCCTTATTTTTGAAAAATGAAAAATCGTGCATTCAAATACTGGCTTTGAGCCATTTACAGTGAGTCGGCTCAATAACTTTTTCTACTGTCCCTTCGTATCGCCGTGTTGCTATCCAATCTTTCGGCTCTTCAGTTTCCATGCACAATGAGAATGCCCAGAATAAAGCTCACCTTTGATCTCGATTAACAAGCTTCAAACATCACTGCAAACCGAAACGAATGAAAACCCACCCTAGCAGGGTAAAACATGACCGTAGCAGCATTGTAAAAAAAAATCTACTCGCTCATTCGACAAACGATTCGTCACCCAGTAACGTACTTTCGAATTTTGTGTCTTTTTTTTTTACAAAAAAAAACCAATCTACTAGATTTCCGCTACAGATTCTGCAGAGTTCAACTCAGGGCTTCGTGCGCCGCATCCGTTCCGACTGAGCGGTGCGACTCGTTGACCGTGAACGGAAGTCGAGTAGAAGCTTCTGCACTTCGGCAATTGTCGTGAAAGTCAGAGACGACGAAGAGCGTGAGATCGTGCACGGGAGTGAACGGTGGCGATTCTCGTCTGCGTTTCCACACACGATTCACGGAGACAACGAAGAGGAGGGCTAAAATGGGTCAAGCGTTCGAGCGGTGAGTGCGAAATCCTGTGCGGAACATAGTTGCAAATATAGCGCACGAAACCTCGCGGATAACCGGGGCGGTATAGACTTAAGCCGCTTAACTTCCGTTTACAAGTAACGGAGTCAAGATCTCCGGAGGAGAAGAGTATAAGATTCAGCGGAGCGCAAAGAGATCAGACCGCTGTTCCATCGGATCACCGGAGAAGAATACGCGCTATTTGCCAACGGACCAGACACAAAATATACCCAGAAAAAAAGTTTATTCCAATCAATGAAAATTTATGAGGAACGGAGAAAAACATTCTTCGTAAGTTGAGAGAGCGTTTAGTAATTTGCGATATGTGTGAATCTTTATAAACGTATACTTGTGAAATTATTTATTTATGAGAGATTAATATTTCTTATGTTAGGGGAATAATGTGATAGATAAATGAGGCAGAAGCGATTCTTTTCTTCTGAATACAATATTTTTTACTATCAAAGAAGCTTCAATTAAATGAACATTTATTTGATTGAAATAACTAAATTATTTTCGCGGGTTCAACGAGCAATATTTTATTATTAAATGAGCATACGGCTCCGTTATCGATAGGCGATTTTACTAGTCACGTCGCACATTCATTACACGTATAACTCGGATCGCGAAGTTGGTTCTTCGAGGAAATGAACGAATGCTCGCCCTATAAGCGAGCAATGTTTTAAGGCTACCTTGACCATTCTCTAACACGAGCTATCGGACAATACCGCGTCGTTCTTTAAGTAAAATATGTGCTTGTTTTTTGAAAGCATAAACATTCATTTTGAAGAACATACCTTCGAAAGATTGTTTTTACTTTCACTAAAAAATATCTGTAATGAATCTAACGAGGATGTTATCAGTGCAAGTGAATATTTCTTTCATCTAAATGGGCTTTATTCGAGGATCAAAATTCATTCGGTTTAATAAATCTTTTTTTCTGTGTCTATCCCCAGACCCACAAAAAAAAGATTTATAACGGATGAAACCACGAGAGCTAAGGGGAGTCGAACAAAGAGACGGAAAGCTGAGGGTAGAAAAGTGGCGATTGCGAAAGGGAAACGACAAGGCTGTTAAGCGAGCAAATCTCTTCGAGAAACTCCCCGAGAGTCCGCATTTTCAAGCTCAGTGTCCGAGAGGAGACTCTCGTGGATCAAACGAAAACGCGGCTATTCCTGCGGACACGTGAAATCCACTGTCCGCTTCGGATATATCGAATTATAGCGTTTCAATCGCTCCGAGAAGGCTCTTCTTAGTAAAACCGTCGAATAGATTTGGAAAAGAAGAGGAGAAACGCAAGAAGGGCGATTGACTCGAGTTGTGAGCTCTCGCGAGCTCGATGTTGCTTAGAGATAGAGACCGGTGGATTTCTTGCGCCGAGAACGAAGGAAATATTACTAAGACGGTACGTGTACACATTTTGTACGCTATAAGTGTATATGTATATGGGGAATTCCACGTCACATCGAGACAACGCTTATCCCTCAAATACACGTCGATTTTCCTTATTTTTTCAGCATCATGTTGCTACTCAGATGTGAGGATCCCGGAAGTTTACAGAGATTTTTCACCGAGGTGACATTTTTAAATTGGTTCTGATTCTATGATTCAAAATGCAACTTTTCAACACCAGAAAGCCGTTAAAAAAATCGGGAAATGAACATCCGGCCATAGGTTGGTACTAAAGCACCAATAAATTATGTTTTTAATCACAGAATGTGAATTTTTTCAAATTTTTTTTGATAGCCATATTCAAAGTTGGTTTTTTCGAGAATTCCAAAATGTTACTCATGGTGTTAAAAGCCACCGTGAGTCGATAATAGTGTCATACCAAAAGGATAAATAAAATCGATGGATGTAAGGGATCTGGTCCGGAATGTCATATTTGACGTGGAACGGCCAGTGTGTATATTTCTCGGGAAGCTGCAGCTATCTGGCAGTTCGACGAGGCTGAAGAAACCCGGAGATGACGGGCGCGGCGCGCACGTTTCTATCGGCAGTGGGCTAGCTTGGCAAGACGAATAGTAAAAAGTCTAGGGAACAATGGAAAGACGAGAATGAGAGAGAGAAAGAGATATGGATAGAGCGAGAGTAAATCGTGTACGAACGTGAGGAGACCTTTCGGGCAATCGGTGGATAACTGGCAAAAATCGGTTTACACAATGGGATGGAAGCGCACGCCCTCCCGTCGTGATGTTTGTGTGGAGGTATGTGTTTATATAGGTTACATCCTAGGCGGCCCGACGTCCTGAGCCCTTTCCGAACGGCTATCCGAGCGCTCGCTCGGTAACATCCACCCACCGTACGAGAGAGCGCATGTGCATCGGCACACCCACTTGACCCTTGATTTTAAAAGAAAATGAAATTATGTGGGCACTAATGTGCCCCGTGGTGAGCGGGCGTGTCTCGCCGGGATTGTCTTACGTTACAAGCGTTCTCCAACGGGATCCTCGCGTGGAGGCTTAAGGGCATGTAAAATTACGCGCTCGATAACGAAAACTTCAATGCTGTTTTTTGTCTAGTTCCATTCAAACGTTTGCGGTTTGAAGGAAATAATAGCCCACTGTAAAATTGATGCGAACAGCGGCGTTGGAGAATAAAGAATTTCGGTACTATACAAAACATGGCACTACAGTTTTACGACTGGGCTCAGAATCATGAAGGAGGGGGTCGCATCACCTCAAGGTGAATAACGGGAGAAGGGATGTTTTACATCATCTTTCGGTTACAATCGGGAGATTGTTTCACATCACCTTGAAATGACAAATCGAAGGTCGTATGTTTCACGTTATCTTAGGATGATGTGAAACACGCTCCATCCCATCGAACCCGCACCGAGTCGGTAATATAAAAATGGAATGCTGTTTTTCTAGGGCAGTGAAACTTTTCATAACGGAAATAAAATGCAATTTTGCAGCAGTTTTTTTTATTTCTTTTAGTCGCTCAAGTTTCAGCAACCTTGGAAAAACAGCATTGGTTGTTATCATCGGTTGAGATATTTCACATGCCCGTATACATTCGGACTTTCGAAGTATCGAGTTCAGAACTTAAGGGTGCCTATTTTTAGTTCATGTAAGGCGAACTAAGATTTCGTCGATAAGCAGTTTTTAAAAACTTGGAGGTATTCAGCGAATAATGCAATGCCATTCGGACAGACCGGATAAGCTGGATCGGATTTTTCATGACCTTAAAAAAAATTGAATTAACATTATTAATTTGTGAAACAGTCCATTTTTTCCAGCACCGCAATTAAAAACTACACAAGTTTTTTTTCAGTTATAGATTCATCGTGAAAAAAAATGTTCTATTTTAATTCCTGTAGATTTATGCTCGCTGCCTTTCAAATCGCACTCGCCATCGGATATCGTCAATTAATATGATACACGCGCGCAAAATAGCTGACGGCGAAGTCAGCGGATATCGAATTTCCATTAGAAATTGCTTGCGTCATCCGAATCGACCGTTGCAAAACGCAATTGCTATTAGTAAAGTCCTTTTGGAGGTAAATGTATACGTCATTAATGAGAAATTGTAGGGTAAAAAAATTCAATAAAAACTGATTTACGATACACAATAAACACAGAGGCCGCAGGGCGCGTTCATCTACACGCGAGTCTCGCACTGCCATAATGCAAGTCTCGACATCTCTCGGATATTCTCCGAACGCTTACACTCCATTGATTAGACGGATGCCAGGCTTTATCGACAACAGCAACATTTCGCGAGGTACAATTTTTCGATATCGTTAAGTATTCGTCGATGGTTTAGCGGCGTTTTGCGTACGTGCATATAAACAATAGCCAAAAAAAACTCACGAATGATTAAATCTGCATAACAGGTTTTCATTCGATTACCTTGCTTTAAAGGGTGTAAAGGTTTGACAACCATTGGAGTAATTTTGTTTGTCGCAATAGTGTTCAAGAGAACAACCTTCTACAATATACTTCCTATATATAGTCGCATGCATGTTTAATTTTTGGAAAATTTACAAAACAAAATACTTTTTTGTAGATTTCTTCCGTTTTGATTTCTGTGGCGTATCTTTTTAGAGCTATTCTTTTTCGTTCGGTGAGTTCTCCGTAAAGGCATATCGCTTATGTGCATTCTTTTCCATTTATGTATTGAAAAAATCTTATTGGCTTACCTTGTAAGTTGTCGAGCATATACGACAACAGCTTGTGAGTCCCCGATGGTTCGCCGTACAACGCCATTATTTCTTTGCTTAACGGATTACCTTGAAGACCGAGCACTTGTAACTGGAACAACTTTCCGATTTCATACGGTAACACTCGAAGAAAGTTTTGATTCAACAACAACTCCCTGAAACATAAAAAGAAACAATCAGTCAAACCAACAAAGTCTACATAAACTTACATGACGACCTAAAAACGTGATTGCGGCAGTTGACAACAAAAAGTGTAATGATATTTATTCCAAGGCTCTCCAAGCTTTCGGCATTCTTAAAAAATACCGGAACAACGCGCGAGGTTTGCCCGTTGCAAATGCAGCCGTTCTGAATTGACGTAATTTAGTCTCATTCAGTTATCTTCAGGGTCATGAAACACCGCCACCGGTAACAAAAAGTGTAGTGATTGCCTTTTCAAGACAAAATTGCACACTGCTGAGGGAAAAGAAAACTGTCTTTTTCTGAGAAATTGGCAAACGCAGGAAAAGACATTTTCTTCTCTCTCAGCGGTCCGTGATTTCAAAACGGCATTTTGTACGTATTTGTTCCCAACTGACCTACAGTTGTACTCCATTGCCTTATTAAATATATATATATATATGTATATATATAAATATGTTTGTGTGCATTTCGATGAGAAAAGAAAAGTGTGACAAGATAGTTTCATACTCAAGATAGATGAGGTCTCCAAGTTCGGCGGGCAAACTTCGTAGTTTGTTGCTACTGAGATCTAGAGCTCTGAGGTGTACTAAACGGCCGATCTCCGATGGTATCCTCTGGAGACTATTATCGTTAAGATAAAGTGCAGTAAGATGGGTCAGTTGCCATATATTTGGACTAAGATTCCTTATGCTTCCTGTTATCTCCAACTCCGGCCAATAAGATTTCTTTCCAGAGTTAGCATCCTCCGTCGACATGATAGTGTGGGTACGACGCGGATTGGAGTTTTCATACTTGTCCTTGTTGTTGCGCGACATCTTAAATCCTACGAAACCAAAGAGAAACATTTTATTAGTTGTGTTTGAAAAATTGGATATTATAATTAAATTTAAATTAAGCTGAAGCATGACAGTCGGGCACAAATTCATCAATAAAAATTTGCTGAGAACAGAGATGAAGAATCACAGGAGAAACAAACGTTTTCGCAACCAACGTACATTATATTGCTCAGGATGATTATGGGTGAAAAATCAACCAACTTGTTGCAATTAATACCGAACATGAAAATCTCTCCGTCGCAGTGGCATCAGGAATGCGTGAGCTTCATAAGTACAGTGACGTTAACAGGTAGCTCCGTGAGAAATATTGAGAAATTTTCACAGCTTTGACTCGCAGGTATTCAGGATACCTCAAAGGAAAGATTATCGAAGTTGATGGACACATACAGGATAGATACGATTTCAAGAGAGAGTTTGAGTCAGAAAGACTAATCGGACTTCAGAATCATTGCAATACTCGATAACCCGAATTGCCTACCTCAGTCGTACCTCCGGATGCATGAGGGATACTAATAATTCAATGGAAAATTGCAACATTATGGACCAAAAATTGTACCCGATCCAAGGAAATCTTTGTACTCGATTGAGCTAGAAATCGGCTGAACATGGCAACGATTCTTTGATTCTCACAAACGCCCATGACAAAGTGACAACTCATTTAAACGAGCCACTGTAATAATCACAAACGGCAAAAACAACCGCGGTATTGTCGATTTCATAACCTATGAGACAAAATTTCGAAGGGTAAACTTTTAGTTCTGCGCCGGTTTTGGGATGTCGCGAGCTTCAAATCGCCTCGACGGCTCGAAGAGTTTTAAACTTTCAAGAACGATCCGTCGATGGCGTTTCCGAAACACTCTTCTGATCGACCAACGTTTTTCTACCAACTCACAAATCGTCGAGGAAATCATTTTTGCGCGTCAGTGATGTCGTAAAACTCGCGCAAGGAATCATTCGACGTAAATTAATAGTGAGGAACGCCGCGGTAACAATCGTGAATAGCGAAAACAATTACAAGATTTTCGGTTCCATAACCTATGAGACGAGATTTCGAAGAGCAAACTTTTCGCGCTTTGCCGCTCCTCAATCTCCTGAAATTTTTTTCTGTTCTCCGATGCAACGACAATTCTCATCACCTGAATGACTCTTCTGACGATTCTTGCCGCGTAATTTGCACATTTTATGTTAGAATCGAGTCCGGAGTATCCTTCTACGGCACTTTCGCGTCGCGAGTAGCGAACGATAATAACGTTGGATGTAACGTAACTTTTCGCACAACTACGACGGACAATCGTCGAACGTTCGTGTTCCTAATGGTTTACGCTGTGTATTGTTTACCCACCTTCATCTACCTCTTAGCACAAACGAGACGCACGGGGGAGTTGATTCCGAGTTGTAAATATACGCGTAAACAAAACTACCTTGACAAACACAAATCCTCCATTTATCAACTGAAACGATCGTGTATCATGCGCATTCGTGATAGGAAAGCGCAAGACGTATCGCGGAATCTCCCCGAAGCAGCCGACAACCGCGACGAAACAATCTGGGCGGGCAACATATAGGTGGCCTTAAGCGAATCCTCTATCATGAGTTTATGACCAACCTCGGCCAGCTCAAAGTTTCTAGAACACTAAGCTCCCGAATCATTTCTGTATAAGTGACTCGATATATGCGCTCAAATGCAATTTCCGTCTGAACTTGTAGGCGGCTATTAAAGTCAAGAAGAAAAACAGTGTTATATTTATCGACGATAATACATAAAACCCAACGGATAAACGTTCTACGCTCACCATATAGTCACTCTCTATTTTTAGTAAATGGTATGGCCATGTTTGAATCTCCCGCTAGCCCCGGAGTCGAGTTGAGTACAAAGGAATTCTAACGATACTGATAAAATGGCGCGGTAATCACTTAAAAAATGACTGGTTTTTTTACATCAAATTTTTACCACCCCATTGGCTTTAGGTAACCTATTCCCATGCTGAATACTCGATACTGGTTCATCTTTCAAAATTTACAAAACTACACATTTTCGATATCGGAAACCCTACGTTGAATTTAGCGAAACGGCACTTCTGTTAGAGAATTTTGAGATATCGAATTGAAGTCCTCGTCATTGTTTTCAAGCGGCATTTGTCCAACGGATTTCATTTGGGAAAGAAATTCGAACAACTTTGTTTGAGAATAAACATTTTCGTCAAGGAAATTGTAAGGATAGTCACCGATCATATTCGTGTTCCAGACGCTTCAATGTTGTGTGCGAGCTGCATGGTTCGATCGCAACAATATCGTTGTGTACACTCAATGGCATCCTGCGAAACAAATCTTCACTTTTGTGACGAGCAGATATTTGCCTCTTTCACTGGTCGTTCTTCCGAGCGTCAGCAAATTCGTTTCCGTCAGTATCATTTGAAATCCCTTGGCCTCCAATCGGACGCTTGGCGGGAGATTCAAAGATTATTATACCATACGGTTAAAATGGTGGATAACTGGGTGGTAGTATTGCACGTTAATCCGTCGCGTTTTGTGTTTTATTGTCAATAATTATTATACCATTGTATTTTTTTACTCTAATATGCATTCGACTCCGAGGAGCACGGAAGGGAATTGCATTTGGGACGCGTAGTACGCTAGAGGCTCTGCGTTGAGCGAGTTTGACCGCACTAAAGGTTTCATTTACGACCGCCTTGATCCTACTCATCTGAACGATTGTGGAAAGACAAACCGACCAATTACAACACACGCCATGACAGCGTTATCTTTGACGATGCGGAAAATCCGGCGACTATCATGCGGACCGAATGAAAATTGCACTTGATGCTTTTTGCTGTTCGATTGGTCGACTATGGTGAGGATAGGACTAAAGTTTGATATATACAACATAGAGACGCTCGTGACAGTCACTTTTTCAACCGTCGATTGAGTGACTTTTTTATTACAAAGAATGCCTCTTGTGCCATAACCGTCATTTGATTCTCATCAAAAAATTTGGTGAAGTTTTTAATACCCTACCTTGATGACAAAGGAATTTTTCTCCATTATTTACTTCATAATCAACCATATTTTCATATTTTATTAATTACTTCCTCAAACAAACAATTATTGAGAATTAAGTTAATACAAAATTCATTTTCTGCTGATTGATACGCTTGGTACTTTCTTAATGTTTGAGGATCGTCGGGATCAACGTGACAGTCAATAGATGAAAAAAATATTACCTGTGACGAGGACGGTGCCCATCTCTGCTCAGTATATTCGCGAACTAATAAACTAACGGAATTTTATTTCTTGTGGAGACTTGTAACACATACTACACCAAATCGACGCAATTTTGGATTTCGCACGCCGTTCGCTCCCATAATTGAATGATGCGTGTCGTTGTACGAAGCAAGTGACTGTTAGTGAGTCAAATGAAAGTTTTTAAACTGACTAGTCATGTTGAGACTAAGCATTTCTAGGCATATGTTACCGACTGTCGGTAACATTCAAACTTCCTAGCTCCCAAACTTGCGAACTTCTAAACCGCATTTCAAACAAAGATGAGACAGATTTCTGATATGGTAGGATAGCTCACAAAATTATCCATACTCATTAGTAACCCCTTGACCGAACTAATCTCCGGACACCCATCCGTCGGCCAGGCCCCATCGGTACGATCGCTCGCTTCGGCGCTACAAGAGTCAGGTTGGATACGACACCCGGTTTAATTGGCGTTCGTTTCTCTAATCCGTGGTTCGATGAGAGTACAAATTGTCGATTGACTTTATGCACCAGTATCGCTTCAGGAAAAACAACGCTTACCGTTCGCAGTCGCGAACGACCGAGCCCGATCAGAACAAACGATAGAAAGATCTCTGAGCATTATTCGTTGCTCGGGGCGTTCACTTCTGCATACGTCGTCGACGATTCTCTGCTTAGCTCGGATCTCGATTTGATCCTAATAAAAAAATCGTTCGAATGACGACATGTAGCCTTGTCGAGAAAAGAATCACGGGCATATTCACCGAACGGTCGAGTCCAAGGGACGATGAACCGAACGATAATCTCCGAAAAAATGCACTCGCGCCCCTCGACACAACAATGATGGAAGCCTCCTACGACCGTAAATATTATCTCACGAGCTGCCTGCGCGTTGTATAAATATTTTCTCGAGCTTGAAAAAACGTGAACGAAAAGAAATTCTGAAAAAGAAATAAAAACACGATAATACAAAAACATGGATAGTCTCCTTCAAGAATTGGAGGAGCTGAAGATCTCCGGTGGTTTGGCAGACACTATGCTTTGGGAGAAGTGCACAGAATTCGTGAGACAAGCTTACGTTCCTGAAAAATTAATTGGCGCAAGCAGACCTTGCGAGGAAAAAGACTTTACCGAGTACAGGATAACAGTTGAAAGGAATTTGCGGAATATCCTGATGCTTTTGGAGCTCCTGCAAAAAAACAGGGACGGAGGAGCTGTCTCAATAGATTGCGCAAGCCCCTACATTACAAACTGTGGAATTCACGTCGTGCTACTCATTGGAGAGCACAGCGAGAAAAGCATGTGGAATAGCGTAGAGTGTGTACGTCTGGCAAACGAAATGCTGTCCAATCTCAGAGATCTATTTCGATGCTCGAGCTTATCCCAGATGTTAATCGGAGAAGACGATAAATTCAGCGCTGCTTTAACGAAGCTGAGACCAAAATTGTTGAAAGAAACATGGAGACACTATCCAGCCGCTGTGCTCTGCTACAAATGGTTGCTGTACCAAATCACCGAGCCCTTCCTGTCTAGACACATCGGTCTGGTGCTTCCCACAGCACTCATAATCTTCGATGATTTCACCCCTGCAAACAGACTTATAGGACTGGAATGCATCTACCAGATTCTCGTGCACTCTGCTATGGTGAGTGGTAATCTCAATTCTGTCCTGTGACAATGTTTCTGTGGAAATGTAGGAAAAGAAAAACATGAGAAGTGAAATAAAATTATTTTCTTTTTTTTCAGAAAAGGGAATTAATGGAAAACGGATACGCCGAGGTAATTTACGATGCTCTGGAAAGACTGACTCATCAGCGTGAAGTTAGATACATATTACCGTTGTATGCTTGCATCACATGCTTGTTGGTGACCATGGAGTTTTGCAACAATTCGGTACACAACTTTGAGGTGAGATAAGCTTGCGATGGAACAAAGCTGCATCATTTTCTCGAAATTGCATAATTTGATATTTATTCATTTATTCATTTATTTTTGTTTGTTTACAGTTGGTGAATACTAGTAATTGTTAAAAAAATTTTTTTTTTTTACATATTGTTGAAGCTTGAATAGATGCTAACATATATATTCCTATCGTAGTGGACGAAGCGAGACGAGATTATTGCCACGCTGCTGGACAACATGGAATGCGAGCAAAATTTGGAACTTCGTCACGCTTACATGCTGAGCTTGCCGCAATTATTGACGAATGTTGGTTGTGCCAAATGGTGCGAGAGATTGACCAGAGTACTCGCCGAATACTGTAGCAATCAAACCGATGTGAGAACATTGAAAGCAACACTGCAGGTATATAGAGTAACAATATTCCAAATCAAACTATGGGCATGTTATAATTATATTAATATCGTCATATATATCAGGCTTCGGAAGCTGTGCTATCAATGTTTCAATTACGAGTTCCGGCCCACTGTACGACCCTGTACACGGCATTTTTAAAACTCCACTTCGATTTGATGGAGACCCCGGTGTTCGACAAGGAGATCACACAATCACTGGAAAGCTGCATATATCTGCTTTACAAGCTGACCCCAACAGTAGGGGCTGCAATAATGCGCGACGATCGTATGCGATCAATTATAAAAAATAGCATTCACCTGCCCTGTTTCGGTGATACCAAGTACTGCAATTAAAAATATGGACGAGGAGTCAGTACATCGTTATGCAAATCTCGAACGAAACTTATCCCCGAGTGAATCTGGTCGTTAGGGTAAAAGCAACATATACATAGTTTCTGTAGAATATAGAATCTGATTTTTTCTTCTTCATACTTAATATTTCGATGGCTTTACCCGTGGGGTCGTTTTTAAATGAAAAAACTGCAGATTTTTATTTATTCTGTACTTGAACAATAAAATATGATAGTATTGTAAACTACGAATCTTTATTAAAGGAACATAGCGAACTTTCGATAAAATGGTTCAGACTTTACTTTTCGTTCTTGCGAAAATTTTACCGTGAGCATAAAGTCACGCGACATACTTGTGTAGAGGTTTATTTAACAATGCGTTATTGCGTCAATGATTTATTTGACATTAACCAAATTAACTATGTAAATAATTTAATCTGGTATTCACGCAGTGTTTAATCATTATTGCAGCGACTTCGTATTTGAAAGATATTCGAGAAGAAACGACATACTGATACCAATCTAATCTTGGGTCAAGTACTGTGGAAATGTTTTCCATATTAGTTTTCTTCCGTTGTAGCACTTTGATCTCTAAGATAAACTCGCGGGATTAATGTTTGTAGATACGGACCTTTACCGCGAGTTGCATGCATTGCGGAAAATATGTTTTAACTATCAAATAATCATTTAATGATTCTTAAATCATTAAGAACTCACCAAAATATTCGAATATTTATACTATTCCATGTGAACGGCGCTTAGGAACTATTACAGCAACACCTTTATTAAAATTAATGAAAAAGCAAAATATCGGCACCAATTTGTGCACATTTCCAGTAAAACACAGATAAGAGGAATATCTTAACTTTAAGATTATAGTTGAACTCTCACATCCTTCATAAAGTTGTTATTGATAAATCGGCTTTCCAGTAGTCGGCCGGTGCTCATCGTACAGTGCAAACATGTCAACTGTGACTGTAATTCTGCCGATAATAATTGTTTTGCTGATAGCATATATATTATACTCGTTTGTAACCGGGAAGCCGCCTAATTCACCGCCAGGTAAAAAAAGACGAACAATATCGATACAAATTTTATTGACTGAGTTGAGGCGTTACTCGACACAGGACTTCCGAGACTCCCGCTGTGGGGCTCTTACTGGTTCCTTTTATGGGGGGACTACCAATTTCCGCATAAAACATTGGTGTATTATGTAAACAAGTACAAATCGAAGATAATCAGTCTTTACCTGGGCGATGTGTACACGATAGTAGCCAACGATTACGAAAGTATCAAGGAAGTCCTTACGCGCAAGGAGTTTGATGGAAGATTGAACGAAGCATATATACTCAGAGCAAGGGCTTACGGAAAAAAATTAGGTAAGGGGTGGTGGGGTTCCGACGATACCCAGCGAAAAAGCGAGATTTATTTTTCCATTCTTAACAAAAACGTGTCGAACAGTCGTGGAAAATTCGTGGACATTTTATCTATTTCAAAAAAAGAGGTACCATTTTTTAATTATATCCTAGAGTTTTTCTTAACATAAATATCATTTTCGGCGATCGCATTAAATTTTTTATAAGTTCTTATTTGCGTATAAAAAATAAAATAACGCTGCTATGAATAACGGTGGCGTATAAAGACGATGCGATAAGATTAAGCAAGTTACAGTCAATTCGATTCGACCTTTTTACATATCTTCCACATAAAGCACTTAGATGCTAACGTTATTAGAATTAAGTAACAGACATATAAGCATATTAAGTTCAATGGCTTAACTGTTTTGATGTCATTATTTACTATAAATTCGATAATAACGATAGAATAGTGCTTATCAGTCATCTTTGTTGCTCATTGGTGTCCATTGATTTTATTTCAAATGATTGTCAACCAGGAGATTGAAACAACAATCTACCCTTAGATTGGAACATGTTCTAATAGGAGACTACATTTGGATTAGGAATTTTTTTCAACGACGATGCCGAGTGGCTTCTGCATCGAAGATTTACGTTGCGAAATATGCGAGACTTTGGTTTCGGTCGTCGTCACGAAAAATTGGAGGCTGTCATACTCAATCAAGTAGCGATACTGATTGATACTCTGATCAGCGGACCGACCAATGAATTGGAAAAGGTTTGACCGAACCACCACAATTTTAACTGATTTTCCGCACTTGATTTTAATTGAATTCTTTACATCTCATTTAGACAGTCGTGAGAGATGGTGCAGCATATTTTCCGGATGTGCTATTTGCTTCTGCCGCTAATTCCATCTGGTTCGTCATGTCCGGTGAAATTCACGAACGTGATGATTTCGAGAGCTTGCGAAATCTCTGCCGTTCCGCGATGCTGTTTCAAAGAAGCGGCGATACCACCGGTGGTGCGATACAGCAAACTTCTTGGTTGAGGCACTTCGGAAAAAAAGGCTTTGGATTTCATGATTCGTTGAAGGCAACTTATGAAATCGCTAACTTTGTAAAGGTACGTTGTGGTTGTCGGAAATTCCCTTAAAGAGCTTCGCTATAATAACTCTAATGAAGCTTTACCTTTGCACAATTTTTATCTGGAATCAACGTTTCTATTAAAACTATTTTAATTTTTTCACGCTGCTACATAGCTCGATGCTAGCGAAAGAATAATTGAATTATCGATTTCTTTGCAACACCAATAACAGCGTTTCGTGAAAAAGCGAAGATCGACGATCGAGGGAGATCAAAGTGCGGATGAAGAATGCAGACTGGAAGGATTCATCGACGTGTATCTGAAGAAGATGAGGGAGTGCAAGGGTACCTGTGCTTTTTCGGACGAGCAACTACTAATCCTCGTTGTAGACATGATGTTTCCGCCTATGTCGGCAGTGCCAAGTGTATTGACCAATTGCATCAAGTACATGATCCACGAGCCAATGGTTATGAAGAAAGTTCAACGGGAGATCGACAATGTTGTCGGAAGAGGTCGACTTCCAGAATGGAAAGACAGAATTAAGTACGATCAAACACTTGTTCTCAACAAAAACTTATATAAGAGCTTTTTTCCACCTCTTGGACATCTAACAATCCTTATAAATTTCACGGACACAATATTTCCAAATAATTATTACTTTTTTGGTGATGGCTCGTTAAAAACCTTCGTAATTAAATCGTAGTCTGCCTTACACTGAAGCGACCATGCGCGAGGTACTCAGGATTGGAATATTCACGCCCTGGAGCTTTCTGCACAGAGCGACAGAAGATACTACGTTGTTGGGATATCATGTTCCCGCCAACACGGCTGTTGTAACGAATTTGGCTGCCATGCACAACGATCCGGAGTTATGGGGCGATCCAGAAAATTTCAGGCCCGAAAGATTTTTGGCTGATGACGGCAAAAAGCTCGTTAAAGACTATTCTTTACCGTTTGGTTTAGGTATGTACAAAAATGCTTCTCCAAAACAATAGAGTTAATATTAAAACATATCGATTATTATTATTATTAATAATGTTCATATTGTTTCTCTTGTGATATCCAGGTCGACGCGTATGCGCTGGTGAAACTTACGCTCGATTCAGTTTCTTTGCCCATTTCGCCGCCCTAGCTCAAAATTTTAACTTTGAACTTATCGGTGGGGAACCCACTGCGCTGGAAGATATTATCCCGGGATCCACAACTACTCCCAAGGAGACGTGGATATATGTTCACACGCGATAATACTTCCATGGCATTCTCTCTAAACGAATACAGGGAAATCTCGAAAAATTTAACATTGACAAGCAATTTCGTGTGCCCTTACCTCGATATAAATATTTAAAAATGTCGTTTTGTTGATATAGAGTATGTCACGAACGGTAGAAAATGCAAAAATGGATATAATAATTTTTACTTTATTTTATTTATTCCTGTAGATTATTTCTAGAATATTTCAATACACATAGAGAAAAGGAAAACATAAGCCATTCATAACGCTGCACGAAATATCAATTATTTACTTGCATATAAAGCATTTCTTTGTAGCTTCGCGATGACACAAAAAAGCGATCTTTCAGCATCGGCTGCCTTATCAGGCAATTCATTCGTATGATATTATTACGAACCATTTCCTGTTGTAGCATTTCTGACGAAACGAAATATAGAGTAAGATCCGACATTATTTCTAATCAAAAGATTTACGTTTTTAATGTGGGTAGTTTGGTTTTTTGATTTAAAAAAATCGTCTCTACACATTTTTTTACGCGTTCTTCGAGATGAAATATGCTTTAATGCATGTACTTTTTGTCACAGTGGACGAGGGGAAAGAAATAATCGCATCGGTACTGAACAACATGGAATTCGAGCTAAATTTGGATATTCGTCACGCTTGCATGCTAAACTTGCTGCAACTATTGACCAATATCGACTATATTGAATGGTGTGAGAGATTGGTCTGAGTATTCGGCAAATACTGAAGCAGAAAACCGATGGCGGAACATTGAAAGCCACTCTGCAGGTACATACAGAAACAACCCTCCGGAATAGACTCACTGCATGTTATATTAATATTCGTATCGTGACATATATCAAGCCTCTGAAGCTATGCTATATCGATGTTTCAATTTGGAGTTTAGGCCCACCGTAGATATGCAATAGGCGTTGCGATAATGCGTGACGGTCGTATGGAATTGATTATAACGAACAGTCTTGATCTGCCGAGGTCGGTAGCATTGCAATTCAAAACACGACCGAGGGATCAGCACATGGGTATATAAATCGTGAAGGAAACTTATATCCAAGTAAATCGGGTTTTTACGGTAAAAACAACATAACTATACATAATTTCTGTAGAATATAGTCTACATTTTTCTACTCCACAATTGTAAATAACTGATCATTATAGATAATTTGTCATTACTAAATGAACTGTGTAAACGATTTAATATGGCATTCACGCAGTGATTAATATTTATTGTAACGACTTTTTGTTCAAAGGCATTTACAAAAAAAATCACTGCTGTAAATTAAAATGAAAGCACGAGATGCGTGAAACCCGTTCTGTCACGTATCAAGTACCGAAGAAAATTTTTTAATTTTAGTCTGATTATTTTTCCGACCCAAATATCGACCAATAGAATTGCACCATTCGACGTCACGTGGTACAACCTACATGGTATTATACTGATAATTTTTTGATTATTTTCTCTGGTAGTTGCTATATATAAAAAACAAAACATGATCCAGTCAAATTAACCACACGTCAAACTGACAGGTTGAACATTTGGGACGGAAAAATAATCCCCCGAATACCACACGAGCTTCAAAATTATCTGGCATTTCCCTCAAGGTTCCCTGCAAACAAATAAAGTCGTCAAGTTTTTCAGCAAAAATCACTCGCGCTTCGCGCTCGTGATTTTTTAACCTGAAAAACTTGACTCCTTCATTTGTTTGCAACGAACCTATCGGGAAATACCCGATAATTTTGAAGCTCTTGTGGTATTATAAGTGATTATTAATCAACGCCACTTGCCCTCTTACAAGTTTCGTTTCCTCTTGAGTAGGTGAATTTGTTATTTGAGCTTATAAAGAATTTACTTTAGTTTTACTTCTTATAGTGTCAAACGTTTACTTAAATTAGTTTTAACAAAGATCTATATTTCATGAGGTTCCTTTAATAATAAAAATGTGCCGAACTTTAATTACAATTACCTAATCAAAATATTGAGCTTGTAGTATCCCGAAAATCACCTCGATGACCGGAAATGCATTTGCAATGCGTGACAGACGTGCGACTAATCAAAAAAACTCCTCTATACTACCGAGATTCTGCGTAGAAATTCGAATAACAGCTACAGTCAGTTCACGTATCCAATTAACATGCTATGGACAAACATCGTATCTACGATTTTGTGCTTGGAGTGAAGATCGCAATTCAACATCGTGCAGTATCGGTGTATGGTCGTGACACGTAATACTTATTGAATGGTTTCGAAGGAACTCTGCAAAGCGGATTTTGTTTCTCCTCGTTGCGAAATTCTGACATCGTAAGATAAACCCGCACGATAAACTTTTTATAGATAAGGACTTTCGTAAACTATCACATGAATAAATTGCTAACAATCTTTTAGTAACTACGAAAGAATTACTTTAAAGTCTGTGAATGAATTATTAGCATATTTATAATATTGCATTTGGCCTCATCAATTATCGCAGC
Source organism: Listrodromus nycthemerus (assembly GCA_963978505.1). NCBI lineage: Eukaryota > Metazoa > Arthropoda > Insecta > Hymenoptera > Ichneumonidae > Listrodromus > Listrodromus nycthemerus. The sequence goes on from OZ021679.1 coordinate 6,749,180, forward strand.
AACTTTTTTGTTGCAATTACGAAGAGAGAGGAAGTTACTCCCAACAATTTGTCCTCATTTCAAACGCCACGGAGATAAGCTGAATATCTACCCGCTTAGATTGTAGTTGAACTCGCACATCCTCCATAAATATCTCATTGTTAAATCGGCAGTCCAACGGTCGGTCTGTGTTCATCGGACAGTCCAATTATGGCTGTAATTCTACCGTTAATAGTTACTCTGTTGACAGCATACATATTGTACTCCTTTGTAACTGGGAAGCCGCCGAACGCACCGCCTGGTAAGAAAAAGAAAAACAACAAAATTTGGGTCAATTTTCTTTATTAAAATTAACTCGTCACTTGAAATAGGACTTCTAAGATTACCACTGTGGGGTTCATATTGGTTCCTCTTATGGGGTGACTACCAGTTTCCGCATAAAGCACTGGTGTATTATATGAAGAAATACAAGTCGAAGATAATCAGTCTTTATCTGGGCGGTTTCTATACGATAGTGGCCAACGATTACCAAAGTATCAGGGAAGTTCTTACCCGCAAGGAGTTCGATGGAAGGTTGAGCAACGAATTTCTCTTCAGAGCAAGGTCTTTCGCTAAAAAACTAGGTAAGCTAGCAAATTAAGATTTTTATTGTTTCATCCGTGAAAAAAAATGTCGTTAAAAATTTTGTGTCACTATTTGTTCGACTGGTGGCCCGATCGATAAAAGTATTCCAAGTTCACATACAATAAATTGTACCACAAGTTTAATTTTTATTCCATTTTAAAATTTATTTGTATATTATAGTCTGGAAATTTTTCTCATCGCATAAAATATTTTATACGATTTTATCAAAAAAAAACACAAAAGGTTTTGTTGAAATAGTTAAATTGTACAAAAACTAAAATAATGCAATAATGAAAAGCTATGAAGAATAAAATGCGACTTGTGCTGAAATAAGAAAATCCATCTTTGCATTTCACACGCGTCCATTTCTTTATTGCAAAGGTCAAGTTCAACTATTCATAACCGTTGCAATACAGTTATTGAAACGATATTAGCATATTTGAGCATTGCTAATCTTCTTTGGTTATTGGTATGCATCAATTTTTGTTAAGATCTTCATCGAAGTATAAATCTGTCTGCAGATTTTAACATCTTCTAAAATAAGAATACGATTTAAATAGAACTCATTTTATCGCTGTAGTGATTACAAATCAGCATCAAATATATAATTACATTAAGTTTAATGATTTAACTGTTTTTATGTAATAACTCATAAAACTTCTATATTAAGGACAGAATTAGGCTTATCAGTCATCTTTGTTGCTCATTGGTGTCCATTGATTTTATTTCAAATGATCGTCAACCAGGAGATTGAAACAACAATCTACCCTTAGATTGGAACATGTTCTAATAGGAGACTAAATTTGGATTAGGAATTTTTTTCAACGACGATGCCGAGTGGCTTCTGCATCGAAGATTTACGTTGCGAAATATGCGAGACTTTGGTTTCGGTCGTCGTCACGAAAAATTGGAGGCTGTCATACTCAATCAGGTAGCGATATTGATTGATACTCTGATCAACGGACCGACCAATGAATTGGAAAAGGTTTGACCGAACCACCACAATTTTAACTGATTTTCCGCACTTGATTTTAATTGAATTCTTTACATCTCATTTAGACAGTCGTGAGAGATGGTGCAGCATATTTTCCGGATGTGCTATTTGCTTCTGCTGCTAATTCCATCTGGTTCGTCATGTCCGGTGAGATTCACGAACGCGAAGACTTCGAGAGCTTGCGCGATCTCTGCCGTTCTGCGATGCTGTTCCAGAGAAGCGCCGATACAACCGGTGGAGCGATACTGCAGACCCCTTGGTTGAGGCATTTTGGAAGGGGAGGCTTTGGATTTCATAATACAATGAAAGGAAATTACGAAATGGTCGACTTTGCAAAGGTACACCCATGCTTATAAAATTCTGATTAAAAATCGTTAACGTAATGAGCAAGAATATAAATTTACAACGCGACTGTATTTTTTTTAATCATTCGATTGAACGAATTTAGTTTGACACCAAAACCTTAGAGTTTTAAACAGATCTGCCAAAAAGATATCGCTGTCGAGACCGTTGACTTGCTTTTGTTATCTGATTATTACAATTTTTATGCCCACTTTATGTTACTACCTTTTAGTTACAATTTCTTTTCGTTTTTCGAATACGTCGGATAACAGCGCTTCGTGGAAAAGCGAAGATCAACGATCGAGGGAGATGAAAGTGCGGACGAGGAACGCAGACTGGAAGGATTCATGGATGTGTATCTGAAGAAGATGAAGGAGTGCGAAGGTACTAGTGGCTTCACGGAACAGCAGTTGCTCATCCTCGTCGTAGACATGATGTTTCCGGCTCTGTCGGCAGTGCCGAGTGCGATCACACATTGCATCAAGTACATGATCCACAGGCCAATCATAATGAAAAAAGTTCAACGGGAGATCGACGATGTTGTAGGAAGAAGTCGTCTTCCGGAATGGAGCGATAGAATCAAGTACGGTCATACGTATGTAACGACTAATTCTAGTACTCACGTGGAAATTTTCACGGTTTGAGCCTAGAATCGGTTGGCAACAAAAACAGCAATTATACTTTTTGTAAATAATTGCGTCACTATATTCTCTTAGGGAGAATGTGCCCAAAACTTCTTTAGTTTTCTCGTCGATTACGTGTGTATCCTCGTTGAAGAAATTCAAAATTTAATCGCAGTTTGCCTTACACCGAAGCGACGATACGCGAGCTACTCAGGATCGAAACAGCGACACCTTGGAGTGTTTCGCACATAGCTACGGAAGATACGACGCTAATGGGATACAATGTTCCCGCCGGTAGTATTGTTGTAACTAATTTGGCTGCAATGCACAATGATCCGGACCAATGGGGTGATCCCGAAAACTTCAGGCCCGAAAGATTTTTGACCGAGGACGGTAAAAAGCTGGGCAAAGACTATTCCTTACCGTTTGGTTTTGGTAAGTACGAAAGGGGTTTAAGAAATAGTAGGTTTGATTGTCAGTCATGTCCATTACTATAATTATTGTTAATTCATATTTTGTTTCTCACGTATTATTTAGGTCGACGTGTATGCGCTGGCGAGACTTACGCCCGCTTTAGTTTCTTCGCCCATTTTGCCGCGCTCGCCCAAAATTTCAACTTTGATCTCGTCGATGGAGAACCGACTGGGCTGCAAGATAATCTTCCAGGACTCATAGTTACTCCCAAGGACACGTGGATTCGCGTTTCGTCTCGATAATCTTTTCATTTGATTTTCCATAAATAAGCACGGTAAAATATCGAAAATTTAACGCTGTAAAGCAATTTTAACGTGGATAAACAATCTTATATGTATGTTCTTTGTTTCTGATCTGTCTTTGTTTATCTGCTTTTGACACAATGTACGAGCAACGAATATAGAAAGAAGTAGGTGTATGTCTTATCAATGCTTGTTTTCATTTTTGGGATTTTAATCTGTTTATTTCTTCTTGAATCGAAATATCTGGTTGGCTAGGTAAGATTCGGCTGTTAGTGAAAAAACTGCTTATCCTTGGCTCCGTACCATCATAAGTCGATATAGGCCTTTTTCCGACCGGTGTAAAGCGCAAAGTGAAGGCTCTACCGAGCACTAATAAGGACTGGGTAATGCTATTAGACCGCTCGATCTTATTTCGAATGCAGCCAGTGACCCAAGAAGGTAAATTAAGGAGGACTAAAAATTGATAACAGTTTGTCGAATTTAGTCGGTATTATTATCCTCCGGATTGTATGCACAGAATTACATATGTCACGGTTGTGGTGACGATCTGTAATCAGTATGTAATAAAATAGGCAAAAACTTAGTAACAATCATAATAAAAAATGTAGCTTAAACTGACCTTGTAAGTTAGACTGAAATTAACGGAAAAGAATCCAAGAGCCGAAAATTCGAACGGCCGTAGAGTCAAGTACAAACTCATCGTAAATGTTTCCTACAAAAAGAGAATATCTCAGAGTATTGTCGTATGTTTTTAAGGTGCACACCGAAAGAAGAGTAAAGTCAAACCCTTCGTCCTCGATTTATCCGGGCAGTGTGTCGGATATTTTTCTCTAACAGAGCCGAGATTGTTTTTTTCGCCTGAGGGAAAAAAAGTCAAATGTATCACGCAAGCACATGAATTCGTACCATTGATGTATTAAGTCGTTTGATATGTAATTAATACTTGACCGACGGTGAATTGACAAGCGGTACAGTAAAGTAACAATCCCATGATAACCGAGAGTAACCGTACGATGGTAGCGGCAACGAATACCGGCGATAGTTCCTGGGTGATCAAGCAGTACATTTCCAGGAGGAAGAAGATCATCCCGTGAGCCGACCAGAGAAACAAACGATCAGAGTAGTGATCGTTTAGGCGCTCACAGGTTGCATAGATACCCATGTACAATTCACGAAAATATTCAGGATTCGCTGCATCGTACGATTCCCCAGCAGCCCATTTTTCTTGAACCTTCGTAACCCGAGTTTCGTCGACTATCGAGTTCAAGTAACGAAGTCTAAGGCCGAGAAGCGTCGTCAGAACTACGAACTAAAAAAGTCTTGTCGATTAAACGTTCAATAAATTTTTATGTAGAAGAATTATTCGATGTACACGATGAACCGTCGTTAAAAAGTTTAACAGTTGCGGCGCATGGAATGTTTTTAATTAGTAAAATAGATAAATAGATAGGAAAATTCTTTTCGTATTCTCTCCCTGAGCCCCCTAAGAACACTTTTCTCAGATAAAAAAAAACATCCAATCTGGATATAAATCGAAGGAAATACGGAATAAAAAATATAATCCAACAAAAGGAATGAAATAAAAATAAAGATGGAAAAAGTAACAAAAGTAGGATGAATAGAAATGTCAATAAAGATATCGCTACGAATAAAACAATAGTATGAGTAGAATTATAAAAATATTGCAAACATTGCCAATAATGCAATACATTGGCGCCTTCAGATGTTGAGAATCACTTCCACAACTTCTAACGGATACTCGCGCGTACGCATAGGTACTCACAAACAATTGCAGATACTGCGAGCACGTGAACCAAAATAATAACAACAACAACAATAATAATAACCATGAAGATGCCGTTATCGATTTGGACGATGACAATTTCCATGAGGAGGAAGTATCGAATGGTTCTCCAAATAAGGTACCGTCCGAGAGTGAAGGCAACGATAATAGTCGAATGCACGATGGTCAGCAATCGAACTCTTTCATTCTCGCGTTGCCCATTTTTATCGATCGTGTAACCGCTCTTCTTGTCGTAACTATCCATTGACCTCACAATTTCGATAATATTTTTCTGACAAATTCCATCTCTTAGGATTCCGTAAACCCCAATAAAGATTTGAAGCCAACTCGCCGAAAAGAGAATAATAGTTTTTACTTCGATATTTTCAGTCGGTACATCAGCAATATTGAAGTAAAGTTGAGCAGCGAATACGGGCAATTGAATGAACGGCCAGAACAATCCGATTCTGGAAAATTTGATGGAAGATCGCGACAGACTGTACGGTGCCGCGCCTGTTAAACTCGGCAAGAATCGGGTCGCCTGTAAAGCTCGGTAGATGCTCATTATCGTCTAAGCGGAAAGCAACGACTGACGCTACGCGCCAGTCTTCAATCAGTTCGCGCGTCAATTCCTTCATGAACTTATGAAACAACGCGGGTCGATGAAGCTTTTTGCGACGACACGCGAAGTCAACAGTTATCCGGACTACGATCGAAATATAAACTGGTTTCGATTACGTTAATGCACTGTGTTAAAATCCGCTCCGTTAACACATGTTATTATCACGCAAGGTATAATTGTGAAGAAAAGAGAAAATAGAATTCTTTTTTTTATTTAATGCACGATTGAATCGACGAAGAGTATCTGACGCGAAAGAGGGCAGTATTTTTAGTATATGGTATATTTGAAATATTTTATGTGCATTCTTTACTCAAAAACTTGTATATTATCGTGAGTACTTTTTGGGACATTAAGTACAACACAAGATACTTTCGAATCTACTCTATATTGAGAAGTTTTTTCATTGAGTATGGAGATAGTGACAAAATGACAAAGGGATGAAAATGTGCGTGATATATCTAATATCAAACGCATATGTAGCTAACTCGACGGAGATTCATGATCTTCAAATAATATTTGCACATCATTAGCCTATGGATTGGGGTGCGGGATTTAATAGTGCCTGATTGAGGCGTAGCAATAACATTTTTCGGTGAGTCGATGTGTTGGGTTTAATTCAACATCAACTCGAGAGGATGTCGGTTCAAGTGTCAGACAAGTACAAGACCCTCTGTAACTGGTGGTGTACCGTTGCCGTGCCGATGTCTTTACTAATTACCACCTGCCTGTATGGACAGAATTACATATGCCGAGGTTGTCGCGACGATCTGCAACGAAAATGTAACCATAGTCAGCAAACAAGTCGTAGAGTCTTTTTTTTAATGGAATTATTTTTAAAAAGATTAAACAAACCGCGAAAGTTAGACTGAAATCAACGGAGAAGAATCCAAGAGCCGTGAATTCGAATGGTTGCAGAGCCATGTACAAACCCATCGTGAACGTTTCCTGCGAAAGAATAAAGATCTCACGATATCGTCTTCGGTTTTGCGGTGTGAGAGGAAAGTAAAATCGAACCATTCGTCCTCGATTTATCCGAGCGGTATGTCGAATATTTTTTTCCAATAGAGCCCGGATGATCTTTCTGGACTAAAAAACAAAAAGTAAATGTCTCATACGTGCACATTATTCGTAGTATTGATTAATAAAAATACGATCATCGAGAGTTGGTCCGAACAACAGTTAAATTTTCGGCCTTTTTAACGTGGCTATTAGAAAAACAATATTTCACACATAGTACAAAGTGTTACGAAGTTATAAATTTCAAATCATAATTCTCGTTTGTGATAGGTTTCAAAAATATTTTGTTGAAGTATTAAAAATGGTATTGGTAAGGGCCAATATTCAAAAATATTTGTAAAATGTTTTTTTTACAGAATTCAGAGAAATGTGAAAGATTGCATGGCTATAAAATTTGTCGTTAATGAATATTTTCCAATAAAAAAAACTTCACAACACCTTGTATTATCCGTGTGTAAAAACTTGATCTTTTCCTTCTAATACAAGTGTTAAGACTAAATTTCGAAAATCAACGTGTTTTTTTTAACCAAATCCTTACGCTAGTGCCTCAAGTCGTTTAGTATTTACTTGACCGACTGTGAATTGGCAAGCCGCACAATAAAGTAACAATCCTAGTATGACCGGGATTAACTGTGCGATCAAGGCAAGGATGAATGTCGTCGATATTTTCTCAGTAATCAAAACGTAGATTTGCCGGAGGAAGGAGGCCATGGAAAAAGCCGACCAGAGCAGCAAACGATCTGAGTAGTGATTATTCAGAAGCTCCCCGGTTGCATGGAGACTTGTGTATAATTCGCGAAAGCATTCGGGTCTTCCTGGATCGAACGATTCTGAAGAAGCCCCCTTTTCATCCACCGTTGTAACTCGAGAGTCAATGACTATCGAGTTCAAGTGACGAAGCCTGAGGCCGAGTAGAATTGTCAAAACTACAAACTGAAATAGACAATACATAAATAAAAGTGTAATAATTTCGACAAGCAAAATATTTGGAACGCAAATGATAATTGTTATAATCATTATTATAACAATTATTAATACATTTCTATTTATTTAATCATTAGTATAATAATAATAATTACTATGGTTTGTATAAAAATTCACAAACGAAGAAATTAAACATTAAGCAAAAACCATTTTTGTCAAAAGGTAAGGGTACCTGTTTCTAACAAAAATGATTTTAAAGAATCGTTTCGTTTCTCCAATTGCTTGGGAAATATGTCGAAAACAATGGCGAAGGTTTCAAGTCCTTATCTCGAATTTTTCCTCTCAAAGACCATTCTATATGTTTGCGAAAAAAAAAAAATTAAACACGTCGATTCAAAACCACCGTCATTGTTATCGAGCGGCATATGTACCGACGAATTTCATAAATGAAGTAATTTAAAAAAATTGGTGTCAAGCAAATAATTTCCGTAGGAAACTTCTTTCAGGGTTGAAAAAAATGCCACGACTTTTTCTCGTTTTCCAAGTCCGTGTCAATATTAATAATGATAATTATAACAAGGATAATAATAATTATAATAATTACCATATGGACCGCGTTATTGATTAGTATATTCACGATCGCCATAACGATGTGATAATGAATGGATCTCCAAGAAAGGTACAGCACTAGGGCCGTGACAACGATAGCAGCCGAATATGCAAAGTTCCACAATCGAATTCGTTCGTTCTCAAGTTTCCCCTTGTCGTTCGTGTAACCGCTTTTCTTGTCGTAGTTATCCATCAACCGCACGATTTCGACTAAATTCTTCTGGCAAAGTCCATCCTTCACGATACCGTAAATCCCTGTGATGAATTCGATCCAGCTCGCCGAGGTGAGAATAAAAGTTTTTATTTCGACGTTGTCAAGTGGAACATAGGCTCTTGCGAAATAGAGTTGAACAGCATATCCTGGTAATTGAATAAACGGCCAGAGAAGTCCGATTCTGGAAAATTTGATAGAAGAACTGGATAGACGGTACGGAGCTGCTCCAGTAAAACTGGGCAAGAATCGCGTCGCCTGTAAAGCTCGGTAGATACTCATTGTCCGATCGAAATGCAACGACTGCCACTTCGCTCTAGTCGATGTGCCGATCGCTTCACAAACGGATGGAACGACACCGTCGATGGAGTGTTTTTCAACCGCACGCAAAGTCGAACGTTTATCGAGACGTGGATCGAAATAGAAATTGGTTTCAATTATGTTAATGCGTTCAAATCCACAATCTCAACTCATTATCGCATTACACGGCGTAATTTTGAAGAAAAAGAGTAGGTCATTTTTACAAAAACGATCTCAATTTTTATATGTTAATTCCTCGATTGCTATCTTGCTTTGGTATCATAAGAAAATGTATAAACGAAAATAGTTAATGACACAGAAAAATGGAAGCTGAATAAACGAGTTTTTCACTTGTTTGACAAAATTATTTTTACGAACACCGATGCCTTCACGTACCGATAGAACATCACGAATGGTGGAGCGTTTTCCGATGGCATGGAAAAACAACCGTTTATCGGGTCTACCATCAGAATATAAACTGCTTTCGATGCCGGTTACGTTAATGCACTCTGTTAAAATCTAAACCGTTAAACTCATTATCGCTATGTAGGCTGTTACCTCCGTGAGAAAATATAAAGATATGACAATGAACAAAATTAACAATCCAATCGACGTTGTCTCAGATTTATTACGTATAGTCCCGTTGATGAAACAGTATGAATTCAGGATCTTAAAGATTAGTAGGAATGAGCGTATGGACAGACGTACTCGAGAGATACGATAGAACAAATTTTTTGTACTAGCTTAAGTCATTGAATCCGATAGATTAAGTAAATCGGGTATCTTAGTTATTCATAGATATTGCAATACCGCTGATGGAAATTCGAAATCTTCGTTGATAATTCCATAGAAAAATATTCATCTGCAAACATCGAATGATTTTCCTTTATCGGCACGCAATGTTTTATTTTTTTGATCGAACGGCAATTCGAATATCACGTGTCGCAGACTAAATATAATACAACGAGGCTCGTAGATAAGTTAACATTCGCACAGAGACGTTTTTTTAATGCATCCGTTTACTCGCAACCCAATTACTCATGGTTTCTGTTTTCTGTCTCGATTTTCCGAAAGGCAATTGTTTTCTCATTAGTTTTTTTTACAAATCATTATTATTTTTTCTCAATCTTCGACACCAAAGTGTAGAGTTTTGTGTGGTTACAATTTTTGGAATTATAATATGTATGTTTATATATATATAGAAAATGACTGGCGGACCGATTTTGTCTGCGATGTTCTTTTCAATAAAGTAATTAAAGTGTAATGTGGAAGTGAATTTTAACAGAAGCCCTAATCTCACTCTCTGTGCACAAGTACATAGATTCCAAGACACGCCAGAACAGCGTATTTCAATTTGGGATATTCGTTCATGTATATAGTAACCATTCCTACGTATGGTAAAAATCCCCTGGCTCTGCCGACTATATCCTTATCGGTCAACCACAGTTGATTTGGAGCGTATAGACCTCGGTCGTCGACCGAATTGTTGTCGCCTTTTGTTACAAATTTTATGGTACGATTCGCGTCACCCCTGGAAAAGAAAAGATTTGTTATAATGTCTCAATGGTACGTCGCAAAATTTGCACGAGGGTTTTACCACAATTTTTGTTTCCCAGAAGACACTTTGAGTATTGCTCTTATAGTGTATAAAAAATGTCTTATTAAAATACAAAATATCTCAGAATGCTAAAATCACCAAAATATAAAAAATACTAGAACACTAGAATTAGCAAAATTCTAAACGTTGAGATATAAAATAGATTAGGTGACATTATAACTTTTGCTTTGCTGGCTATGCAACTTACTTTTCATGTAATTTAAGTACTCTGTGAACGATAGGGATATCGCGTCCTTCTACTTTGAAAACAACTATCTCTCCGACTCGCACAGGTTCGTCTTGATAATTTGTTAAAAACAACAAATCTCCTCTATGGAATGCAGGTTCCATGCTGCCGCTGTAAAAGAAAATGAAAAATGAAAAACGATCAAGTCTCAAGCGTCGGAACCGTGAAAAGTGTGACCATCATATGACTATTAACGACGAAAAGCAGTTCGAACACAAGTGCGCAAGTGAGGTTAGAATATAATGATGTTACCTCAGAACAACGACGATAGGGCTTTCACTGCCGGTTACAAGAACCAAGCCTTTCCATATCATCAAGGCGGATGAAACGATCATCCCGAAGCTCAGCACCTGATAGAGGAACTGAAAAGAACATCGAAACATGAGCATGATTAATTAATTTTCCTTCGCGAATAGCCATATGTCGACTATAACCCGGGATAACGAGAAACGTATTGATTATGTTTAATTTATTAAAAATATTTGTTTGACGCATTGATATTCACCTGACGCTTGTTCATGCGTTTGACATCGTCAAACAAGCCCTGCAACATCGTGTCGGCTTATCCGAATCACAAATCAAAAGGTCACGAATTTTAGGAGTAAAATGATCTTTCGGTATTGAACAGGTGTACAACCGGCGCGTATACGCGTCTGTCGTGTTTAACTTTGTGTCCCCTGGTCGTCGGCCATCGGCGCGACACCACGTCACGCTAAGCGTCGGACGCGGAACGACGGAACGCGGGCCGCCTATGGGTTGGCTTCGATGAGGATGTTCCGAAACCGTTCACAACTCCCTACGCCTGACTATGTAACATAAAGACCTCATGAAAACCCGCCTTAACCGTGGCATTTCACCTGTTATTAACGTTACCGTTTAGGATAAATAAGCCTTTATCTGGTAATAACATCAACTTCTTTTATCTACACGGCAAAACGCACCTGTAACAGTGAAAGTATACAGCTTAAGGCCTTGTGAATCGACTCAGCCGGTAACCCAAATCTGTAACAAATGGGATTGAGAGACCATTAACTTTCGGGGAAAGATAAACATTAGCGGATGTGTAATCGATTACTTCATTCGATGACGCTTCAGTTTTATACGAAACGTTGAGCGGTTTCAAATGTCATTGCTTCGAAAAATAGATTTATGTCTACACACTCATATGTCACGTAGTACCTCTGTGACATGGTTTTGTGCGGTAATTTCTCTGCACCGCAAAAAAAGGTGTCTGCATTGCCGACCGTTCGTATTCCCGACGTCCCAGCGCCGGCAATTTATCTCACCTATTGGGATCGCTACTAATAACTTCTTACTGAAGTAGGATTCTTCACTGCCATTTATGCAGGACGAGTCATTGCGTAGTGACAATACAACGTTTCTATGATGGGATTTTTTGATTATCATCCAGAATCAGATATTTTACTACATCAGATATTCGACCCCGGAAAACTTGCAAGTACAGCATCGATGCAAGAACATCTTGTCCATACGCGAACGTTTTGATCGCCGCCATTTTACTAGAGACTTCGCTTAGGATTAGGTTGGTATTGTATGCTCTCAGCGATACGTCGACCCGTCTCTTCCGACGTGTGCGCCACCGGTAGATCGTCAAGTGGCGCCGCCATCGAGCATTTGCACGGCGCAAGCCGGCACGGAAGGTTGTTCTGTTCGTTGTTGATTCTGCTTCTGTCATCCCGCCGAGACGCTGAATCGCGCAGGATCATACCGTGACAAATACAGCATTCCTTACTCTCGTGTGCGTGTCGTATGTACGTCGTTTCGTGTGTGCGCGTCCCCAGCGAACGTGCAGCGGTGGTTCTCCGTGTCACGAAAAAACCACCAATAAACGTGCGAGACACACACGCACACGCACACAGGCATCGACGGTGATGCGCGCGAGTGAAGAGGAACCTACAGACTCAGTACTGCTCGTGCAGAGGAGCATAGCAGTACTGGTCGGTGCTGTTCGCGCCCACGCTAAGATACACACCAAGAATCGTTCGAGTCAGAGTCGCTGCCGCTGCTGCTGTTAGTTTGGCGCGGTGAAAGTAAGAATAAAAGGAAAAAAATATATTAATAACTATTCAAAAACAGATCGCAGGGGCTGGGAGGTAAAAGGGGTTGCTTCGACAGAGTGCGTGGCGCTGGCCGAGTGCAGGAGTGGCGTTATTCCTTGCATTCCGACATCGGTTGGCGCCCGGGGCCGAGTGTCGAGCGTGTGTATGTGTGTGTTTGTGCGTGTGCTCGGTGGTCTCCTCTCGGGCTGCCGGACAAACCTGTGAATCGACTCTCGAGGACTCTGCCGGTCGAAGTTATTTCGCGCACCGGATTCGGCCGAATATCCCGGTTTTTACTTCGCGTCTGATCCGTCACGGGCGACCCTACGAATCCCACAGACTGTAGAATCGAGTCGTGCGGTTCGAGGCGTCCCAACAAAGTCGAACGCGCACTGTAACATCGTCCGGTAAACCACGAAAATAAGGAGGTTGTCAGGGGCCACGAGAAGCTGTAACAGTCGCGATTCATAATAATAATAACAACCGAGGAAAAAGATACGGAAAGCCTTGTTTCAGTGATATTTTTTTTTTCACAGTCAGCAGACCGACGCAATCGAAAAAGTGTCGCAGGGAATTTTTCCGTTTGTGTCGGTTGATGAATTATTATTATTATTACTATCGCGAAACTACCGAACTAGAAATGAACCGAAGTGCGGATAAATACATTTGCCTTTGTCGTTTTTATTTTGAACGTAAGGAGGTTTAGTCTAAAGGCGTTTTTGGGTAAATAAAAGTTTACTGATGACGGTTTGCCGGAGCAGCGACCGTCAGCAGCGACTAACCCTCGGCAGCGAGAATCGCCAAGGAGGGCCAGTGAGTGCCGTGAGCTTGTGAGGTGAGGATCGATGTCGCCGCTACTGTGAAACATGGCTGAGGAACTGCTGGTCACGCTCAACAGAAGCGACAACGCCGGTTTCGGTTTCTCGTTGCTGGGAACCGCGGGACTGCCTCACGTGATATACGACATCGTTGAGAATTCACCCGCTGCCGAGAGCGGCAAGGTAAAATCCGAATTGAGACTTATCGACCCAGAGCGCGCGCCCGCCCGCGCTTATTAGAGCCGCCCGACTCGCGCTCTCGGTCTCACTGTACTTTACGTTGAGGTAAATGTACCTTGTTCCTGACCAGCGTAGACACACGCACACGGAGGATCATTTTTTTTTCTTCTTTTTTACAGACCCGTTTTCACCCTAAAATATCAACGATGTTTCAAAAATATAGTTCATTTTTTAAAGCAGTAGTCCGGTGTGTCGGCCGAAATTCCGACGTTATTTTGGGAATTTTTTTTTTTGTAAGAAAATAATATGCGATCGTTATGTAATTTTTACATGTTTATATTAGTATTTTAAAGTATACGAAACAATTTTTTCTTACTTATTTTTACATTCATTTTTTTTGAATTTCTTATGTCAAAGTGGCGTCTTCGTAAGGATGATGCTTTAGACAAAAATGACGGTCTTGTGAAAAAAAAAGTACTCAAAATCGAATTTTTTTTTCAAAGGTTAAGTATTTAGATATGTGTATCTAGAATAATTAGTTTAATTTTCTAGCCGAATCGGTATCGAATATGGTTTCGAGAAAAACCCGTTTAAAGTTTTGACAATAATAATGAATAACTTTGGAAACTTTCTTTATTTCGGTCTGAAAATTTTTAAGTGTATTTTTTAATTGTGCTTCTTCCGAAAAATGTTTAAAAAAATCGATTTTTTGAATCCATCACACCGGACTACTACCTTAAGGTATTCTAGGCATGCATTTATAAGGTTTCTGCAGCAAATTTGAACATCAAACGATTTTATTTTCTTACCCATGTTAAGTTAAAATATTTATTCAGGAAATTAGTACATTTTTTAAGGTAAGTTCTGGGCGTGCACTTTGCGGGGTTTCTGCAAAGAAAGTTGGATAGATCGAAGTTGTATATTTTTCTGACCCATTTTTTTGGGGTTCCATCGACTCCCAAAGGCACACAGGTGCTTTTCATTAACTTGTTTTAAGTTAAAATTCCTAGAATGATCATGACATTCTTACAATCAATACAGAAACTTCTTAGCGTTAATCTATATGATTTCCGCGAGGGAAGTTGAACAGGCCGAAAAAAGCAAGATCTGCTTTTTGTTGATCCGTTTTGAGTTAAAGTGCTTGCACCGTTCCGAATATAGTTAAATTAGAAATAGTAAAGAGGGTTTAAAAGACCAAACGAATGATATACATATATTTTAATGTGAACTCATATTTTATTTTATTACAAAAAAATAGAAGATCGCATTCGAATAAGTTTTGAAGATGAAATGACTGGTAAAATTTGATCTTTGTTTATCGGTAAATTTCAATTTTTATAAATAACGGTCAGGGCTCCGATTTCATTACTAAAATTGAATTCGCATGAAAAATGAAATTGCGCGCTAAAAGCTGTTGATGAGAACCCAAAACTAAAAGAATTTACTCTGGGATATATATGTAGTTTTTTTTCAATAAAAACATTGGCTTATCGAAAAATCATGAAATTAAATTTACCTTTTGTAGCCTCTAAAAAAGTGGGCTTCGATAATTTTACCCGAAAGAAAATATTTATAGTGAAATTTATATATTGCATAACACCTGCCTGTGACTCGGAGAGCACATATCACGTACATCGACAGTCTCAACGTATATCAATAGTCTGACGCGAAAAGGGCATGTGAGATGTGCAAGTGTGCAATACATATGACCTTTTGACCTCAGGCTGTCGATATATAAAATATTTTTTGGATTTGACGCAATGACCGGACGTCCTCAAGAGCTACAGTACAATACTTATTTTTATAGCTCCTTTCCTAGGAGAATTAACAATAAACATTGCATAACATCCTCGGTCAAAAATAGGCGGCCAGTCTAAAATATACTGATTAAAAAATCAGGTGTAATAAAACTAAATATTTTTTAAAACTTTTTTTAGAAATAATTTGTCCAAAATATTTTATTTCAAATTAAAATATTCATTTCCACCAACTGTATATTTCGATTGATCAACAAAGTACTTATTTAAATATTTCCGCCCGAATCTTTAGTTGAATGAACCCCATTTTTTATCAGTCAGGTCAGAAATAGGTGCACGGTCAAAAGGAGGTGCGCGGTTAGAAACAGGGTCATACACCTTATGGGCGTTTGCGCGTATACATTCTGCTTTTAATATGCTTCCATTATCTACGTACTTTTCACTGCATGTTCTTCTCCAGGCATTCTCCTCTCACTTCATGATTGTTCCCTTGTTCCTCCGTTAATTTCCCATTCCAACGTTCCCTTTCCTCGTGGCTACTTTGGCAAACGATTATTCCACATCCGCCACTATTAAACGAGGATTGAAAGCTTTTTGCTTCCTTCATCCTTAGACCTCCGGATCGGACCAATTTAATTCCCTCCATCATTCGCGTGTCGTCGATAAATCGCTTTCCTCGAGGAATTATTTCAACGACTTATTTTCCGCTCATACATCGAAAACACAATTGAACTTTTCTTTTCTTTTATACTTCAATTCATTAATTTATGCATTTTCGATGGCGCTGCACAGATTATTTTCACTAAGCGCAAAGTGATACAGCCTAAACATAATACATAGCCGACTTTATGGCAATTGCCAAATCAGCGAGATACTTTCTCGTCGAAGAAAATTGATGCCCATTCAATGGCACATAATTAAATTCGCGTGACAGAGATTATTATATTGTAAAGATTTTTCATGATGGATTTTAATTGCAAATTTGTCTAATAAAACAGAGAAGAATTAAACAAAAAAAATCCTCGCTTGGCGGATTCGTCATTGCGAGATAGGATAAAAACCGAATTAAAAAAAAATGTATTATCCACTTTCAAAAAATTCTACAGACAAGTGTGACTAGATCACTTTTCGATTTCCATTCGATTCCCATTTTTATTGAAAATATTTCAAGCAAAAAATATAAAAAAATGTCCATGGAAAAATAATTGACCGTGATAACAAAAATTGTTCGACCCTCATTCGGCAACGCACGGTTCGACGAAAATAATACCGCGTTCGGTGGTGGGCGAAGATAGCATAAAATCTGCTTACAACCGTCCCATTACGTGGACGTTGGCTAACGTTCGATATAAGTATACGAGTCCGTCCTGCTTCCTCGCGTGCCTCGGAAACACGTCCGGGGAGATGCCGATTGGCCGAACGAGAGAGGTCCTTCGTGTATCCGAGCCAACGGCCGCATTCTTCGCCGCCCGGCATACACCCGGCGACTCTCGATCTTCTTGTTCTTCCTCCGTTCGGTAACCGCTCTTTTCCACATCCACGCCGGCCCTTCTGCCTGGTCAGCGTGGACCCGATCCTCCAGTTACCCCCCACTTTGCGTCTCCCTTTCTCACCGGGCATCGTCCATTCGAGTTCCCATTCGCTCCTCGTCGCACGCACGGACTCCCAGTCGAAATCACCGCGTTTGCGACTGCGGCATAACTGCAGACCGCACCGCACTCAGTCCTGGAGCGACCGGCGTTCGTCCCGCACAATCGCCCGAGTTTCCAAACGTTCGGACTGGCGACTCTATATCGAGAAATTATAATTACTACCGTAGCATCGACGCGTCACGCTCGTCACTCGGTTCACCCCTTTGGTGGATATTTTTTTTTTATGTGATGTGAAACAACCTCCTTGTCGCCAGACTCGCGAGCAATCGGTAACCAAATCTGTAACCTTATTATTTTTTTTTCCATAGCGCTGAAACTTTATTGTCCTTACTATATTAATTTGAAAATTTGCAGTAGAGCATATTTGGGTCATACAAGCGGATCTCCAAACGATGAGTTAAGGATTATGCTGATATCTTGGCGGTTGTAGTTGAATTTTTTTAAGGTGATTTGAAACAAATTCCGTAGCGCACACCACGCGCTCAGTAGAAAAATTAGTAATGCTTGGAAATTAGTAATGTTTTCTCTTTTATTCGACTATAAAGTTTCGACAGTTTTCTGCTGAAACTTTCGTTGTTCCAAGGGAAACAGAATACCACTGCCGTCTATCAATTTAGGGACAAAAAAAATGTAGAAAAAAAAAACCCAATTGATCATATTTGCCTCAGTTATACGTTAGAAAAATTCATTAAACGAAACGTCCATCATGAAAAAAGTTCGAGAATTCGTTCCATTTGAGGGGAGGTTCGATCAATCGTTCGCGCACATGTGCGCAGATGTGCGTACTTGGGATACCCAAAGGGTATTTCTATGTATAGCGCACAGTCTCGACATTGTGACCCATTGCTGTTGGTACAATAATCGCCGCGCTGCAAGCAAGCTCTTGCCACGGCGTATAGAGTAAAGCGAATGCCAATCGTTCCTCGCCTGCATCGTCGTCGTGGTCGACGCGTCCTTGGCACCTCTCGGTTCGAATGTCAACGGCGCTTGTGTTCAGCGACCACGGGACAGCGGCGATGCCGGGAGGGGTCGAGAGAACGACCGAACGAGAAAGCACGCGGTAGTCGGATACGTAACGTAATCGCGGTGGCTCTCGCGGACCGCTGCAGATTACGTGTTGTTGTAACACGACGCATACGGGGCCACGCGTCGTCATCGAGCTCGCCACAACGGAATTCAACGAACGGCCATTAAATGAGGATTATGGAATAATAACTGTTGAAGCAAACGAATAACATTGTCGAGAACTTGTGCTGAGCTCGAACGACCAAAACGAGAGTTGGATTTTATTTGGTGTATAGTCGTGAGTGGAAATTAAAGTTAATTTTGTTAAAAATTCTTAAAGATTTTTGGAAGGACCGGAGAGCTCGAGCGACTCGTATGACATGCCGGTTTTTTTTATTTTGTTCAAAAATACGTCTGTAATTTTTCAAATCGCCGGCTAGGGAAATAATTGATTTTGATGAGATTAGTAAAGCGCTTGTTCATATTGGATTTTTGTATAGGAATTAAACGAGGCGATTATCTTACCGAAGGTGATTGCTTGGTTTTTGTTGATTTTTTTTTTCAACTTTGCAAAAATGAAGGTCTTATACAATTATCTAAGGTCGCTGAGTGTTTTTACATTCTGGCAAAATATCTCTGGTACCCATTCTGAAAACGATGTTTTAAGGATGAATTCAAAACAACGCGTTTAAATTTATCAGTGCTGTTTCCATCGCCGGAACGTTTGTACAAATAATGTTTTCTCAGTGCCCAGTCTCATTCGACAATTACGAAAATGAAATGCCCAACTGTTGAGCTGACTGTTCAACTTTAGTCACTTCTGTATCGGCAGTTGAAGAAAACGGTGTCTCATTCGTCGCCATGCAAAACCTCGCTGAATATGACCTTTCGCCTCTAACCTTCGATGTGTAAAAACACAAGTCAGTTAACGTGCATTTGTCAAACAAAAGGTGCGACAACTGGGTTTTATGTCACAGGGACCCACCAGACATGCAATTCCCGATACAATTTTAGTGCAACATGTCAGGCAAACCTTACTGTTCCGGCTTTTATTTACCGGTAGATAACGACGGTTGTAAAAAAAACTGTGCGTAGTATTTGATGATTAATCGTCTGGCGAATTTCTGCGTCGTTGAGAGCGCCGAGGAAAGCCTTGGCAGCTTCTGTTGGCGTCCCGAATGTCAACAACGGTCTCTTCGCTTCCTCTGTGCCGAAGGCCCGCCACGACTCGAACGAGCTCTGCCGCCTCGTAATCGCCTCGAAACATCTGTGGATAATTTGCCTGGTTTAACTTCCCGAGCGACGATCACTGATTTACTTCAAAGATGTGCCTTAAAATCGCTCGTGCCGTTTCCTTTTGCGGATACACGAACTTTGGTTTGACGCGAATACGCTAAAAAAAATGATCAATGATCCAAATAAAATACGTTTGTCGAGGAATAACACTTCATCTCAATTCTTCTTTCAATTCTCACAATTCTATAGGGAGTGGAAGGATAACATGTCACCATGTCAATTTCGCCTTCATTGCTTTAACAACAGATGGGATTTTTAAAATTTGAAAGTGGAATTGACATAAAATTTTTTTTTGGCAGCTCGCAAACGGATGTTTTTCCTAAGTGTCACAACGATGCGCCCGCCCCATTTCCGCACGCATGCGTCGTTCATATCGTTAGTAATCGGTATTGAATACCGGTATCCAACTGCGAGAAAAATGCACCATACGCTTTTACAATTAAATGTCTTACCGTGGAAGTTTAGCTCTTCCTACCCAGCACGTTTTTTGCCGAGTTATCTTGATATCACAATAATTTTTTATATTTTTTATTTGCAATGCCGAATACTGGAAGATGATTCGGGAGTTGCACAATAGGCTTGTCACAATTTTATTACTGTGAAAATAAGATTTTTGTCCAGATTCCCGTACTTTTTAAAAATTTCATGCTACATTAACGATTTCTTCTCGAATTTGATATGTGACGTTTGATCGAGGTTGCCGAACAGCCTACACATTATTTTTTCTGTTTTTTTTTAACCACCTTTCAGTTTTCGTTATGTCCCGATCGCATTTTATTTCCTGTACGTTGGATATTCTCGTGAAACTCACATTCCCGCCTATTGTTCCGCAACCCCGTGAAAGACACCACCCTCTCGCGGCCACGTGTCTATCGCAACTCACTTCAGTTCAACCACGAGATTTCTTTCTGACTGCACGTATTTCTAGTACGTATTCGGAAGCGGCGAAACGTACGGGTTAACCGGGGAGTGAGAAAGATTGACGCCCGATTCGATATTCCGCTCGGATAAATCGCCCCGATAAATCGTCTCGACCGTTCGCACGCTGATCCGGGCAATTAATGGCGTTCACCGCCGGGCGGTAGACCCGATTCGTTCCAGCTTAAAGCGGCAGTCAAACTTTATAGAACGCTGTTTTTGTGTAAAGTAAAAAAATTGAACTACCTCAAGGAAAGTGGGTTATGCATTTGAATTTTTCCGAGTAAATTGTAAATTCCGTCGCGTTCAGTTAATCCCTTTGTTCGCTGTTCGAGAAACATAATTATGTCATCCCCTATAATAGAATTACATTTCGATGACGTAGAACTAAAAATAGCTTCACCACAGCCGTGCCCAAGATGTGAGTAGTCTATCAGTTAACGAGATATCGTTATAGAGCGTAACGAATATGGTAAAGAGAGAATAACCGTCAACTTCTCGACGGACATCAGAGCAGTTCTAAATGACTAAATAAAAGAAATGTAATTCCATTAAATTCACTATAAATTCATGGGATGTACGTCTGACATTTACGTGCTCATTGGAGATGAATTATTTCAAAAGTCGACTATCACGTCTAATATAGAATAATAATTTGAAACTCAAATTAGTTCACAAATAAATTATATCTAGAATATACTGGATTTCACGTTTTTTTTAAATTTAATATATAAAAATTTTTCTTTTTTTTGAAAACGGGTTCGCGAAAAAAAATTCCAATATACAAAATGTATCGACGTGAATATATTTGGTATATGAAGTATATTCTATTCGATGTTTGCCATGTACACCTACGAGAGGTGTTCGTTGACTGGTGACTGTTCGGTTAATACGTATGCATGAACGGTACGCATATCGATTCAACCCGTTCTGGCAAACTTTGAGAGTGTCGGTGTGAAGAGAACGAGGAACGTGCGTGGTTGAGTCTCGCGAGGCAAGCACGGTGTGTCACCAATACACGTGCAGCGACCTTCCAAGCGAAGAGAACGCGCTTGATATAGAGGCTTAAACAAGCCTCTATATCAGCCAAGCCTCTTGAAAAACCGAAGGAAAAACAGGAAAGATTTTTATTTCTCAACTGCTCGACAATATCTTTTCGCATCGAAAGATGTCGAAAAATGTTTCATAAAATGTATGAAGTTTTGATTAATAACATTTTTTTTTGGGGTTACTAAAACTTTTTTTTGTTAAATACCTTTTTTAATTTCGATAATCACAACGGGAAAATATTGTAACGAATAGTTATTTCATAATGTTTTAAATTTTTTGTGGCTATATGTAAAAAATAAATCTTTCCACGTCACATTTTTTTAAATTTTGCAATTCACACTACTGATACAGTTGAAACGTCGATCGACGTGTCGATGAACGCTTGAGTAATTATTTTCCTGTACAATTTTTTACTCTTCTCAAACAAAATGAGTGATTCTTTTTCACATAGCTATATATAATTATTATTATTTAAAAGATCGCGATTTCAGGCAATAAGTTGGAAAGCGGAAAAGTCGAAGTTTATTTCTCGGGAGATGAAAGATCTGTCGAAAATGTTCTCAAGGAGTTAAAGTTACCGAAAGCCGAAGAAATACGCATGAAAAGTAAGCCAAAGGAGGCTTGAAAAAAAAAATACAAAAAAAGGTTACAGATTTCGAAGCAAATTAAAAAAAAGGGTACGACTATCTCGCGTTTATCCCCGAGAGCACCGATGGTGATGCTGGACGAGGAAAAGAGTAATAACGTGTGTATACTTTTTCGCGCGCTGAATTAAATATAGCGAGAGTGAGTGAGAGAGCTTCGCGTTAAGTGGAGCGACCTCGTCATACATTCGGCCAGCGGAATTTTTTCGTCTGCTCGTAAATTTGTGGAGCTCTGGTCCTCCATGCATATGAATATAATATAATAAAATTTATATGGCAAACTGGAAGCAATCGTGAAGCCCGAGGGTACTTTTATAATTGCCGAAAATTCTCCACCATAAAAATTGCAAACATTTTCGTGGAACTCGTTGAAACACCAAACTATTTTATTCGACGTAGGATATTGTCACACAACATTAACCAGCATTGCTGACGACCGACTAGAAAAACAACAGATTTTCCTGTTTTTCCAATTTTTTTTTTACTACAAAAATAAATATGAAAAAATTGAACAGAAAAAAAAGATCTTTCAATCTCTCATGATCCAAGCTCGACCAACTGAGTCGTTTTGCATATCAAGCCTGCTGAGAACGGCACCAGATACTACCGCGAATACAAGTGTAGGTGAATGTGTGTGCATGCAGGACCGTGCGCCAGAGTCGTCCGAATTGGTAAATACATATGGCGAGCCGATGGGAGCGGGAGTGGCGCATGACACCGGGCTCTATCGGCTACTCCTCGTTCTCGCAACGTGCCGCCGGCACCACGTCGTGCCGGAAGTCACAGCTGTGATAGGGACACAAGAGTTGGCGGGGGGGATGGAAGAGGAAAGGCATTGCATTGAATTAACGGCTTCTGGCCAACCACTATACGACATCGTCGTCGCTGTGAATTAGCGCCGTTGGAAACGCATGCACTCACACGCATGCACTCGCAATTTGGCGCCGGTGTATACCGACACACGTTATAAACAAACACAGTTCTACGAAGTTGTGCAAATTGGTCGGTGAGAGTGAAATTTGAAATTACGGAGCTTACGGAACTATCCGCCGTGTACGTAGCTTATCAATGGGACAAATACCGAACGAAATGACAAATAATCGGTAACAAACCGAATGATCGATTGTTCGGAGTAAACGGGTGGATTTATGGACAAACCGCGAAAGCTTTTGTTAAGGTGGATGTGGTGAAACGGCCGATTCGGTTGACCCCTTCGCAATGAAAACTCAATGCCGTTTTGACAGCGCAGACCAAAGAGGGAAAATTATTATTTTTTTCTGCTTTTGATGTTTTTTTTGGGAAAGATAATTTTTTTCTGTCGGCTGAATGTAGTGCCAGACACGTATGAGTTTTTTTTTTTTACTGACGGCGGTGTTTTAATCTTTATTACCGAAAGTATTTTCTTTAGATTATTGAAATTTCTTTGAGATTATCGTCTCTATTGATGGGGATAAACTCTTACGTTAAATTTCATATACACTTGTGATAAAAAATAAATGCTAAGTGCATTAAATAAAATAAAAACATTGCTAATACATTATTTTGAATAATTTACTTCTACAATTCATTTTTTATCACGCTTTTACATTAAATTTAATGTATCAGTTTTTGTGTAAAAACTTCCAGTCTTGTGAAATAAAATTACAATTTTTTTTACAGTGATGTTGAAGTTTGTACTAACGGCGATTGAGGAATGTGCACTTCCCGTTATTGATGCTTGGTTTTCCTCGATATCTCGCTCGATGTCTCAACAGAATTGAAGACATCAAGCGAGCTATCAAGCAAGACATCCTTGCTAGATGTCTTGCTTTGCAGGTTCCATCCTATTAAGAAATCAAGTGAGATAGCGAACGAGATAGAAAAACCGGAAAAACCAGACAACAATAACGAGCAGTCCACCTGAAGCTCACTTGATGATATTGGGATACTTGAGTAAAATTTTAATCTTAATTTCATCCGATTTTTTTAAATGAAAAATTTTGTTTACTCATCCAAAAATGTTCATGTTTTTTCTTCGACAATGATTCCTTCGTTGTAATGCGCGTCATGAATTTTACCTGATAAAATGCTAAAATTAAAACTATTCGCAAACACGCCGCATAATTTGTTCTTTTTTACTACCGAGGAGGTAAGAGAGAAAGTTGACAAGAAAGCACCGTTGACGGAGCCGAGAGTCGGAAATAAAAAAAAAGAACTTTAGCCCAGTTTTGTGTACCCAATCACCGGGCGACAAGCGTAAAACCTATAGAGTTAACGAGCGTCCGAAAAGAGCCGAGTGAAATGAGATTGTGAGGGATGTCGGAATAGCTCACGGCTCCTCGACAATTCTCCGCCGGAATGTTTAATTAAATTTTCTTCGCGGTTGTTAAGCGTCTCCTAGTTCTACTACTGTCAACCTCTGTTGGAGAGAATATCACGAGGCCGATGATTTTTCCCGCTCCCTCGTATAATACAAACATATATTTTTGGCCTTTCGACATCGACAGAGTCGTGTTTCACTGGCTAGAGTGAGTCGTCACTCGAAATTGCTGAACAGCAAAAATAACCAATAAGACGGACAAATGTTAAAAACACTGTGATAAAATGCTAATTTTATTTATTGCATTTTTTTAGAAATTAAAAAAACCGCAGTTAAACCTGTCGAAAAATGTTTTCAATTAAAAATAAACAATGATTATCGAATTACATTTATACGACCGAGCTGAATGAAAAGGGTGCGATTTGCTGAAAATAACGTCACTGATGCGTCTGCTGCAATCTCGCGGTGATTCTTTGTTTACTTCAAAGTTTGGATTTACAAAGTCCGGATGAGAAAAAAATCTCAATAAAAAAAAATTGTTTCGCAAATTTACAATATTTTCGGTATTATATCGTCCGGTCGAATCAGCCCAAAGTCCAGACTCAACCGAGGGTCGTCGAGCTCGGATCAGTAAGATAACATCGCGAAATTCTCTTGTCAATTTCCAGCGAGTCCCGAAGAAAATTGTTCTAGAGACCTCTGGGACCGGAAAAGTTTTTCCTCCCCTGTCTTCCCAGAATATCTCGGCACTTTTCCATGAGGGATCATTTCGCCTAAGTAAAAAAAAATGTTTCATACCCTCTGTTCCTCACGGTCCTGGAAAACGCTTTCCGCCCCTCGGTTTTTGGCTCTCTCGTTAAGTAATTACTCGGCGGTTCGCAAATTGTAAAGTAAAATCGATTCGCGAGAGCGCATGTACTGCGTTGCGGACGAATGGACGAAGGTTCGTTGGGATGAAACGAAAGTACGTCGCGTCGCCACGGCAGCTACACATTATGTCGAGAGTCTGACGCCAACGCCGTCGTTCCAGGCGAGACGCGACTATCCGTCGCCTCTTTTCACTATAGTATGAGAAGCATAAAACACTAAAGCGTTGGCACGTAATAACTGATTTTTATACAGAACTACGGTGAAAAATGAACAAAAAAAATTCATAGTCAATAAGGAACAATCGGAAACTGACTATTTCAATCCGGACGTCACGAATATCCGGTACAACGTTATTTCCAGTCGAAAAGTGAATTGTCCATATTTTTTCCCGCGCCAGTGCGGGAAGGGAAACTCTGCCGCACTAGTGCGGGAAAAACACAGGAAAAGTTGGTTTGTGAAAAGGGCGAAAAATCGATTTTTCTCGCACTCGAGTAAAAAGCCTCACACAGCCACTGGCAGAAGCGCGGAAATTATGGAACATATGAAAGCAGATAAAAGGACGTGCATTACACATCTCAAATGTATTCGCAGTAGATCCGAGACAGATTCATGGTTCTCGAATAATGGTCGCGGACTATAAATCTACGGCAGAGCGGCGCGAGATAACGTTTTTCGTCGAGCCGTGGAGTTAGATTGGATTCGGAACCGGAATCGGAAGGATACGGGCCGGAGCGTCGGGCCTGTACGCGACCATTGGCAGACGGTGCGGTCCCGTAGCTCAGCCGATAGTTAAATCTCAGCTGGCTTTATGGCTCAAATTAATTATTCTCGAGCGTCATTAGAAAGTTCTCAAATGCATTAAAATTCTATTAAATGAGGGAAGGTTTTATCTTGATGGTACAAAGAAACAGGCACCAAGGGAAGGCTAAATTAAAACAAAAAACAAAACAAATACGAAAACGCCGATAAAAAATCGGGACATAAAAGATGAACAGACGCGAAAAGTGGAAGACTTGAGAGGGTTTAACACACGGAAATAAAGTCCGACGGCTGCGCGAAAACCGTAGGCCATGGATTTACCCTAGGTGCCCGCTAAATCCCATGCATATATCGTCGACCAGTGTGTTACAGCCATTTACATTGGGGAGATGGCTGGACGGACTCCGCGCTGCTTCCCAGTTTCGTGTTCCTATTCATGCGAAATCTACCGTTGGTGCAGAGGTCGACTGGTATCCCAGTCTGCAGCTCTTGTTGTCTGTTACCGGGGCTATGCTTGACGTATATACATGCCCTAGGTACGTCGACAATGTCCGTGTTCTCGACAAAATTTTCGGAAATACTGGTTGAGCAGAGGATTCTCTTCACCGTATTCCGGCATTGGTCACGCCTGTTCTCTTTAATTATTTCCAAAGCCTCGCTTATTAAAGAGTCAGCCATTCAAACGCTTTCTAAGATTCAATCAACAAAAATAACAATAATTTGAACACTCAAAAAACCTGTAAATTGTGAACTAAAAACTCTAGAAAAAATTTTGTTCTACAATTATTGATTTATATTGGAAGTTTATTTTCAACATTTTTAAAGACACGTGCATTTGAATTTACAATTAAGTGTTACGTTAAATTATAAGAATACGACAAGTAGGTTGTAATTTGTTTACGATCGAATGGTTAAGTAATCATCAAAAATAGCGTTACTGCACAGAAATCTTTAGTCCTACTTTAATGAAACGCCGACAAAAGAATGAGTGCCGGCAAAAAGAGAGTATCAGATCGCCTTATATGTATATATAATATATTGAAAACAATGCTCTTACTTCGCTCGTTTTAACATAATTTCTTGTAGGCTGGAGGTGGCGATCTTAGTAAGGAAACGGATGATCCTGGTAGGCTACGAAAACTGGCTCGACGATTTCGATAATTTCGATATATCTATCTGGATCATTCGAGTGTCTATATGCCTCGATGGGCCTGCGGTCGATGCGACCATGTGCAAATGCGATCGAAAAGTCTCTCGATCGATTGGAAGTTATAATTCAATTTGTTTCCATAAATCCCCGTCGCTTCGCGAGCCGTTGCCTGTATTTTTTAATTCCCAAATGACTGTGCCGCGTCGTAGCTCGGGCAACGCCTGGGGAGAACTTCGGGATCTCGTTCAGGCTCGCTTCCACCCCGGGCTCGTTCCGTGTGACGGCGAATCTGTCGCGGTCTCCTTTCTCGCTCGGTCTCGGTCGCGTTTGCGGAGGGCTCGTGCACCTTCTGCACACGTAGGATCGCTACGGTGATATTGTGTGTGTCTGCGTTTGTGTGCGCGACGCTGTATCGATTCGTTGTGTACCAACGCTGAGACGAAGGAAACAGCGAAGACCGAGGTCTATGTACTTGGTCGGACCGTCTCGCCCCTTCTCTTTCTCTCCTTCTTCCCCATTCTTCTCCTCTCTTCAATCGGTCGTGGGTAGGGGCGAGTTCCCGACGTACACATATCCACAGCAGCAACAACAGAGCCATAATCCGTTCACGTAACTGGTCGCATTCACCGACGCATTGACATAGGAACGGTGAACGCTTCGCGCACCGTGCGCAACTCTAGGGACTTCCCGAGTCGCCCGGCCCCAACAGCCGTAAAACACCTTCGAAAATTGCCGACATAAAACCCAAATTACCGGACATTGAACACTTTTTTTTTTACTTACGGACAAGTGGAAAATAATTATTGATTACAATCATGCAGTTGACTACTATAAATATGGATTGATCGATTATTAATATGGATCTGTGAATCACAAATGTGGAGCATGGGTTGCATGGGTTTAACGTTTCGCGTATTTATGCGCGGGTGGCTCGAAGGACTGTAAAACAATTTCGGAGATTAAGGAATTTATCGGGGACTTTAGATTTTTTGGACGAATTTTTAAAAATACTCGATGGGAAATGTAAAATGTTGAACGATCACAATTATGAAGTCGTTATCCGCTCCGAAGCGCTGACGATACGCCCGGGCATGTTTGTACAACCTACGAGTTAAAAAAAATATGTGTTTGCCGGTACTGAAAAGCAAACAGGACAGAATTGGGTCAGGAACTGAAGCACTCTCGCAGCGGCGCTCAGTGGAATGTTTTCGTCTTTGCTGTTTGTGGTCGATTCTCCTGGCGGAGACGAGACGAGATTAACCACTCCTTCGAGATCCTATCGTGGGTCAACGGGAACAATAACGCCGTTGATACATAAGAATCCGTATTCTTTATTTATTGAATATACTATCGGCACGAAACGTCCGTATCCGTGAATTCCACATTTATTTGCTCTCCGCGAAGGGAATCATCTTGGCCAGCGTAACGACGTATTTTCGTTTGTTGCTATTTTTTTTCTTTTCCTCTTTTTGACTTAGCAATTTCGAAGACTGAAATTAATTTTCCTTTGTGGAGTGAAAAGGAAACGAAAGATCCCAATTGTAGTCAAATTTTGCAGTTCTCAGTTCGTGTCACTTGCTCCCTTTTAGCTTTCAATTTTTTTAGTAGTCGACAAAAGTATCAGGCAAAAAAAATTATTGACAGTATTATACATTTGTACAGTTTTTGATCTTATTGAAATTTCTTTACAAAAGAATAATTAACATTGCCAAAGCGCCATCGATCCGATTTCTTCAAGTCCGATGTTTTCTCGATTTTCTCCGTGTTACCGTTTATTTTCATGATCGAGGAGGAAACGTTCGGAATTTATTGACAATTTAAAATCTAAAGGTCGCAACGGTAGTCCAATTTCATTCTTCTGAAATGGTTTTACGACTGCTCTGTTTTGACCGAATAGTCGTAGAAGATAATTCACCAACAGTCTTTTAAATTTTATTAACTTTATAAGATTTCATTGTAATTATTTTATTGAAATTTCATACCAAGGACGGAACACCATGAAACATACATTTCATGGGCTCGTGTCGTCTTCGTTGAACAAAAGAATTTAAAAAAACACCTAAAAAAGAATTACACACGTTGCCAAAGGGTCGTCGACCTGCGTTTTACGACCTGATAGTTTCTCGATTTTACTCGTTTCACCATTTATTTTTACCGTCGAGGAGGAAACGTTCTTTCTCGTGCGCGGCGTATAAATTATGTGGAACGTCGAACCTCTCGAACCTATCGAAGAGAGTTCCACGACTTTTTCGATGAACTTAAAAGAAGAAAGGGGAAAGATACCAGCTTCGGTGAGTGCAAATTCCTCAAACTTCAACGATTCGACGTAGACGACTTTATATTTCTTTTCTTTATTCCTTCTTCGTGATTTTCTTTCTAACTCTACTCTGAAATTTCCTCCGTTTTCACTCTGATATATTGGGTTGTTGTTAAACACTCTATAAAAATTTATACACTGAAGAAAAAATTGTCTCGCGGGATGCTAAAGAAAAAAATGCTTATTTCAACTCTACTTCCAATCCTTACAATTGCAAGTGGTGTGAGCGCAGCAGAACCGCTCGTGGTCAATACTTGGATGGGTGAGCGTCCAGCAGACGGAATTTTCCTGGGGTTTTGTGATTATCCTGCATAAACACCGACCCATGTCGGAAGGCCCGCTTTCGGTAGTTCTTCTGCGCATTTGCGCGAATACGTCACGGTAAGGGCTAAGCTTGTTGCGGAAGCCATCCGGATGTGAGTGGAGGCGGGAATCCGTATCATTTGACAGAAATGACTTTGAAAAAAAATATGAAAAGCCAAATATATTTTTTGTGAATGAAAAAAAGGAGGGGAAGGCTCTTGTCTGTAGATTGAGACTGCGGGAAAATGGTGCCGACCAGTGACCCGAGATCTCATCTTCGCAGAGAACAAACGAATAAAAGGGTGGCCCGGAACTCCAAGTGCGGAAGCGGAAGTCGAGCGGTAATCTCGTTTCTTCCAGAATTTCCTTGCGACATGAATAAAAAGAAAGACGAAAGTGGAAGAGACGAGACAAATGTCGTTGGCGCTTCGCCCCATCTTTTCTCACATGCCGATATCAAAATCTTGAAAATTATTACAACTCAAAATTTGTAAAGTAAAACTTCCTGCGAGAATTCATAAAACCTTGAGTCAATTAAAGAAAATATTAATTTGATTTGAATGAAATAAAAACATGTGTGTGGGTTCTTCGTCAAATAAATAACGTAAAGTCGCAACGTTAATAATAATTAAAACCCGTGTGAAAAAAAATCGTCGAGCGACAATTTAATATATAAAACCGAACACTCATTTTTCACGGCTTTTACAATTTTCTAACTTGAAGAATATATTGAATCCCGAGTTAGAAAAATGCCCGCCTTTACGGTGAAGTTGAAGCGCGTCTCATCAGCGCCGCCTACCGGCCATCCGAGTCCCAATCTGTATTCTACCCGCGCGTGCGCACGCAACTCTCTCGGTAGGTCGCACGTACAGCGAATAAACAGCGGGTGGATAATAAAAAATAAAACGATGAATGCGGTAGACCCAACGCAAGCTCGCATAAGAAAAGATTTATTCCCGAGTCCGTCGCACCGTGTCTGGTTCGTTATCCGCTCCTTTCGCTCTCCCTCGCATTCCCATTTTCCATCGCGATCGTTTTGCAGTCGCGTGGCAGCGGCCACGGTCGCTTAACGTTCCCAACTAACGCGAGGAACGCGCCGGAGCTGCCGAGTGCCGCAGCAGGTGAGCTTGCGGCACGCAACTCTCCGCGAACAAGCCCTGCAGTGAAGACCGCTAGTTCATGCACGTCTTACGCCCGGGTCCATTTAAGCCTGCCTGCACCCATGTAAAATGCGAGCTTAGCGAGAGTTTTACACAGTTTGTATAACATACTCGAAAGGGTATGTGGAGCATAAGTATAGTGAACGTCGTGCCATTTACCCACTGCGCGAGCTCTCCCGCATTCGTGGGAGGTGCCTCGCGGCTTACGTGAGCGAATTTCGAATCGGCTCGCGTTGCGTCGCTGGGAATAAATTAGAAACACACAAGCGAATACGCAACTCCGCTAGTAGAAATAAATAAGACGGTTGCCACTGACAAACCGTCTTCGGCCGAAGGTTTTGTCAATAATTAATTCAGCTTCCACCCCCTTCGTGAAAGCTCCTGCATTAAAACGCAAAGAATTTTCTCGTTGAGCTTAATAAACCTTTCTACGTCAGCGGTGCGCATTCCAAGCTTGGCGAAGAGTGGAAATCTCCAGTGTGCACTCGTACGTCAGAGTCTCGGTGCTTTCTTCCTCTTCCTTTCTCGGGCATTATATTCGCCACTTCTCTCTTCGTCAACCCTCTAAACTCTCGGACGAATGTCTCAGACGAGTGGTCCGGGCGCTACGTGTACGGCCTTTATCCGAGCCGTGAACATCCGACGCGGCCTCGAAAAGTCAGAGGAAAAATATTTCCCAAAGCGAGGTGGCACATTGAGGAAGACCGGAAGTTCGGGTTGACTGGGGAATGGGATGAAAGAAGAAGGTGGGAAGGAGGAAGGTAATTTCGGACGCTGGGTATGCCGCGGTCGTTGAGGGTAAAAGAATGGCGATCTTAATCCCGGTGGGTCCTTCCAGGCAGTTCAACGAAGCAGGCCGATGGCTTGGCAGACGTAAGGCTTACACACGAGCCGGGAAGATCCGGCGCGGACTCGGAACGTCGGAGGAAAAATATTTCCCAAAGCGAGGTGGGTCACTGAGGAAGACCGGAAGTTTGGGTGGACTAGGGAAAGGGATGGAAGAAGAAGCTGAGAAGGAGGAAGGTAATTTTGGACGCTAGGGGTGCCGCGATAGTTGAGAGGAAAAGAATGGCGATCTTCATCTTGGTGGCTCCTTTCAGGCGGTTCAACGAAGCAGGCATATGGCTTGTCAGACGAAAGGTTTATACATGAGCCGTGAAGATCCGGCGCGGACTCGGAAGGTCGGAGGAAAAATATTTCCTAAAGCGAGGTGGGCCACTGAAAAAGTCCGGAGACTTGAGCTGACTAGGGAAAGTACTTGCCTGAGGCGGGAATAGGATGAAAGATGTAGCTGGTAAGGAGCTAGGTAATTTCAGACGCCGGGGTGTGTCGCGATGGTTGATGTCGAGAGAACGGCGCTCTTCGTCCTGGCAGGTCCTTTCAGGTGGCTTAACGAAGCTGGCGGATGACGAACGGGTTTAGCGCGGAAGTCCGCGTGATGTCGCAGGAGCCATCGAAATGGGCGCGGCTTCGGGGTTAGGTAATATCGAGCTGGTTTTCCAGTGCAGCAACAGCACAACCGCCAACGCCATCAGGAGCGATTGACCTTTTCTTAATTGCTCGCATCCACACCGAGTCCGTGGAGTCCATTGCATAAACTCTAATGAAAAACTCGCTCCAATGTCTTCCCGTCTGTACCTACGTGGCCTGCGAGAACCATTTCGCTCCCCAAATTCTTCGTGTGGAAACGCCCACATTATATATGGTTGCGCAAATTGGGGTTGCTCCTAGTCTGCTTAGGGAAAGCACCGGAGACTTCATTAATGGATTGTGGTTGAACCCTAGTCTAAGGACGAACCGTGGTCTTCGAATCAGTCGAGTTCCATCCAGATTAGCTTCCTTGTACATCCAGAGTGAAGATCACGTAGGCAACAGAATCTCATTGACGATGTACAACACATTTGATGTAGTGTCTCAGATTGGTCAATGAACTTTGCGATAGTCCTGGCTTTTGGGTTTGCCGATACGACTGAAATTTGGTTTTTCACTATCTTTCGTGTTAGGAATAAAATTCAATCGCACGCGATCCATTAACGCGTTGCTGAAAATCTTTGAGTTTCTAAATCTTTATCTTTCCATTACCGTATGTTCGAATTTCACTAAGATATTAGTGTTTGAATAGATCCGATGAAGACTACTTTGAGCTCAGAAGTCCTCACTAAAGATTCTCTGATGTCCCTGCCCTTTCCGTCCGTGAATTCACTACAAATTTCATGCCCGGCTCTATTTCGATACCTCGAAAGAATCTTGACCCACAGTAGAAATCCACTTCGCACTGCCGAGAGATAAAAGTGATTAATTAATTTAGCCAGCAATCGCAGGCGAGCGACGAATCGCGGAATTATCCACATCAGACCGATCGAAGGTAGCACGAATGAGTAATGCAAAATCCCTTAACCGGATATCCACCTTTCGAAGCGAAATAAGCTCTCCAACTTATACGCCCCCATCTTTCAAACAACAAAAGTTTTCTTTCCATCGGTATGTGAGATATTCTCTCGAGTTTATAAATGTGTCTCTCGACGAGATTCTCCGGTATGTACGGCCGTCGTCGTAACTACTGCGAAACTGCATTAAAGTAAAGAAAACTTTTGGTCTGTACCTCCTGTTCATAATACATTGCCACACCGAGTAAAATCCAAGGGAGTGAGCGTGCATAAATCAGCCCGGAAACTTGAATACATACCTTCGTAAGCTTCCTCCCTCGTTGAGCTTACGAGCAGCGCACCGCGCATCAGATGCATGGCCTATGAGCTGCTG
This sequence comes from Listrodromus nycthemerus, assembly GCA_963978505.1. Classification (NCBI taxonomy): domain Eukaryota; kingdom Metazoa; phylum Arthropoda; class Insecta; order Hymenoptera; family Ichneumonidae; genus Listrodromus; species Listrodromus nycthemerus. The sequence continues at coordinate 6,782,766 of OZ021679.1, forward strand.
TTGCGGTGTCCGCTTGCATCGGAAATGTGTATATAGATACGTATGCAAAATGTACCTGTGTGTTGGAATTATCGATCGGCGTGGGTGTTACGAGGTCAATAGCTTAATGACGCAGAATTTCTCGTGCCAGTGTGTATCATCGTGTGACGAAAGCTTCGAGAGCCTCGGCACGAGGAATACCCGCAGGACATGATGGATGCAGCGGGAGAGTTTGGACGTTCGCCGGGAATCCACTTAGCCCAAGTTTCTCAGCCTCTGGGGTGTGGTCGAATTTCTTCCCGTTGGACCCGAGTTATCCCATAGCGTTATCGTAGGCGGAAAGAAATTCGCGTATCGCTTCCTATTGAACGGTCCAGGGATTGTCCCTCTCGAATTACGAAACTCAATCGGTTTTAACGTCGTTGGTTTACGCTGCAGTGAAACTGGTCTGACTTCGTGACTGGTCCTTTCTTCGTGAATCAAAACCACTTCTTGTCGGGACGATATCGTTGGGGGTCAGAGGTTTATTGTATCGCAGTAACGCAGATGGACTATGGATTTTATATGAAGGTCTTTCGATGTTTTTATTGAAGAATGTATGTGTAATCAGATAATCGGGAGAATCTAATTTCTCTATCCACTTGATTTAACAAAATTTCAAATATTCAATATTTTTGAAAAGTCGTCTTCGGCTGCTGCATAATATTTTAAGGCAAAGTAAGTCAATTTTTACCGGATGTAATTTATTTATCGCTTGACAATAAAAAAGAGGTAGATTCCGTATTGGCTGATGCAGTCGAAATCCAAGATAGACGTGTATCAGTAAGCTCGTTGAATTAAATTCCTACATGGAAAAGCATCTAATTTATGATCCGTCTAGGTCGAGTACAACGTGGTGTATCGGTCTGATTAGATTTAAGGCGTTAGATTCAGACTATCGAAAAAATATTCTCAAGGCATTCTTACGGTTAATTAGGAATCTCACAGGGAAATGTCTCTTAAAGAACTAATAATACGGGTATTTGAGGATTATTTGTATCATCGTTCTTGGTTCACTCTCAAATAAAATTTTTCAAATTTATAAGGTTTAAAAAAATTTATTATTGCGTGCAGACTAGGAAATACAAGAAAAATCGAATCCGAGTGATCCATGCACTTTTCTGGAAGACTTTGCAGTTCGCGTTTTTGCACCTGGGGGTAGTGATGGAGTGATGTAGCGTAGGTATTGAGGTGGTGATAACGCCGGCCTCATAGGTGCATCCAACCCGAGAGAAATTATCCGCCGAGTCATATGCAGTCTCGAGGAAGCGGCTTGATGCATTTTCCGATGAACTGGGGAGACACGTTTCGATGCGCTCGCTTGCTCGCTTCATTCATCAAACCACTTTGACTCATTTCCTCTGCGACGTCGAACATACTTTCCTTTCAATTAAGTCTCCGCTTTGGCGCTCAGATATTATCTCGTAACTCTGTTGCGTAGATCAATAACCTTGTGTAATCGTTTGACCATTAGCGTATGTGGTGGAACGTGGGGCAAAACAGACCACAAAACCACTGGTTAACTCACTATCTCGGTCTAGAGCCGTTTTGAGCGCTGGCTACATTCGAGATGAATTCCTAACTCGAGATGGAAAATGAACACCGTTCAAAGATCGAAGGACTAATTTTACGCAAAAGTCTACGCAGAAAATTTGACTTCGAATTCCAATTTGTTTATACATTGACAAACTTTAGAAAGTAGCGTGCATTTTGCTCGTTAAAGACGATACGGATCGCTGCGATACGTGCAAGCGCTTATTTTGCGTTTATCCGAAAACGAATTGAAATAAACCAGGGTGTAACTAGGCCGTACAATATTTTCCGCAAAATTGTTCTTGTCGCCATGGGCGAAGCGAGCCCTCTCACAATTTCTCAATTCCATTACGATTAAGGTCAGAGGGTCGGTGGCCCAATCCGTTCCCTCGTCGTCCTTGAGATCCCTTTCTGGAGAGACTCCTCCCAAACCTCTTCTCCGTTCTCCTACGGCACAGTGTTAACGGCTTCGTTACACAGGCGCACTAGAGATTCACGATTATCCAACCGCTTCGATACCTTCCGGGCTCGTTCCCTAGCCCGGTGTTACCTCTCGCTCGGCGCACAGTCACCGCGAATTCAACAAACCTCCGGGGACCGTCTGGTAGCCAACTCTCCGTTGTTTTTGTCGTTTTTAACGTCGCAGAAGCGTCGAAGAGATAAAACGAAGGAAAGGATAAGCGGTAAAAGCTAGCTGCGAAAAGGAAAACTGCGGGTCGAAGAGATTCAAAGGATGTCGATAGGAGAACTTGGATATTGATTCTGTTCGCCAAGGGTAGTTACGTGGTTGCGAAGAAGGAAAAAAATTCCGCGGCTTTCTTGGCGCATCGAAGCAGCGAGACGGTGAAAAAGAGCCCGACGTTGGGACGCCGAAGACGTTAGCCGTCTTTGCGATTATCGTTATGGTACTACCGGTCCGCAAGGAACTTTCAGCTACAGCCATCGAGAATGAAGACATTCGAGATAACGGTGGCGAGACTCGGAAGGAAGTACGACGTTACTGGATCTTATTCGAGGAGCGTATGTGATCAGTTTGTGCAACATTCGCCGTGGTCGATCGTGCCGCAGTGGATGCAATAAACCGATCGAATTTACTCTAGAGATCCACGCTGTACGATCCCCACCGTAGCTCGAAGGAAACTGGTGAATTACTTCTGCTTCGATCTGGATACTTGAAAATTTGAACTTGTGCCATCGAGTTGGTTGACGAGACTCAGTTGACCTTTGAACCCTCATCTTGTATGGTGACGCAACCTGTTCTGGGATGAATCTCACCACAGTAGACACATTACGCTGTGTTCTGTGATAGACTTGAGTACAACTACACTGTTATACGGTAAGATCGTAAAGGTAAACCTTTAATCTTATATGGGTCGTCTTATTGTCTTTTATGAGTCTATTGTGAGTACTGTGCAGGAGGATAGGCTTTTATGGCTACATATACAGGAGTTTCGTTTTTACAGGCCGACTGCAGGTTCCATTGCCATAGGATCACTATAGGTTCCATTGCCATAGGTTCACTATAGCTTCCATTGCTATAAGGTCCCTATAGGTTCCATTGCTGTAGGTTCACGATGGTTCTCTACACGTTTTATTTCTATAAATTAACTGTAGTCTCTAGTGCCATAAGTTCACGGTATGTTCGATTGTTATGCTAGCCTCTACAATATCCATTGCTACAGTTTATCTACAGATTCTATTGCTATAAGTTCGCTGTGCAAACGTTAGACTATTGTTAGACCGATGCGATCTGACTGGTGTTGATTGCTAGTTTAAACTTTTTAAGCCCAAAACGAAGAAGCTGTCCATACCTTGAATCTATGATGAAATGGTGAACGTTCGAAACTGTTCGTAACTTCGCATAAATACATATTTCTGCATAGTGTGCTTGGGGTAAAATGATTTCCATCATAGTCGGTCGTATCTGGCAATTAATTGATGCCTTTACCCTACACGCGATAATCTGAAGTATACGATGAGTTTATCTGCGCCGAACATCGCAGACTCCGGCTCGAAGTTTTATACGTGTGTTACCTCAAGCTTGGCGCAGAAGTGGGAAGAGGCCGAGTATGAATCAACGTGGAGGAATCTCGGAGAGAAAGCACTCGAGCCTCTAGACGGTGCTTTCAGACTGTGCGGACAAACTTCGAGAGCATAATGTGTTAGATAAGATCGTGAGAGACAAGGGAAACTATGTCGGCGCGACGATGACGAGCCGCCGACGGAATCCTTACCAAGAGCGAAATCTTTCGCTGCGCTTTTGGATGAACCATTCCAACGTAAGTTTTAAGGCACTCCGAAGATACTTTGGATAATACGTTTGACTACGGTGGAGTGGATACTTCAGCCCTCCCGCTAAAATTAGTTCCTCCGAGGAGAGCGAAGCAACGATCGTGAATAAGCAAAGCGCAGAGAAGACGCGACACAGAAGAAAACAGAGCGGGCCTTGAAAGTGACGAGTGAAGAGTATTTGCGGACATGCGATGCAGAATGCTTGGCAACGTACTCCATTGACCCTTCCTATGGATGTAGACGTGATTTATACTCGCCCACGAAAAAATCATTTTCAACATTATTTGTTTTACATAAACGATATCGTCAATGGCAATAGAAAAAATATTTAACTTGGCATCTCCTTACATTGATTGCAACATCATTTTTTAAGATCATCAAAATCTCGGGCATAACGAAATGAATTTTTTTTTTATATTACGGAATCATCGTTGAGTCGAAGAATTTCATTTTCAGTACCGAATTGTTTAACAGCTTTTGGGGTCAATTAAATGTTATTTGCGTCAACGATATGTTTGTTATCAATAAATTAATATTTATTTCCCCATATTGAACAGTTCACTTACCGTTGATGTCCATTGATGGTAATTTTCACTCTAAATTTTACCGATGAACTTCTAGCGTTCAAATGTGATCACAATTCACGCTGCTGTCTAAAAATATACGTGTGTAATCGGCGTTTAAAAATCTTGTCAAACAAGATAAATAGACCGAAATTGCCAAGACGCCAATGACACGCATAGAACACCTATCGGCCCTGGTAACCAGCTTTAATGCATTTTGAACAGATGCTTGAACTGAGTTAAGTGGAAAAGGGAACTTCCGATTAAGATTGTGAAGTGTCTACAAGAGGCAAAGAAGTGGTCACTTGAACCGTCCAATCCTTCTGCACTCGCTCGTTTCTCCATTCGTAGCCTTCTCCGGACAGCTAAACGAAGGTGAACACCTGCCAAAAATTTATTCGAAATTATTGCATTAGGACTTCCATCCTTGCGGAAAAACCCACCGCGCATGAGTCGGTAAGTTTCGAAGGAAACCTTTACCCTAGAGCGAAGTAAAATACCGTGGTAGACACAAAAACCCGTCGTGATTTTTCGAGGCTGCTGATAGCCAAATGGCCATTTAGTCCAATTCGTTAGGTTGTAGCGTAATGTTGGGTAATATAGCGTAATTCGTTATTATGATTATAATAAGGAATAGCGTAATTCGTTTCCCAAACGAATTTATTTGTAAAGAAACCCAGTCAGCAGATTCAGATTTTCTTTCAGATGATAGCTCTTGATCTCAACCAAGTCTGGTTCGGGCGGGAGGGGTTTCGCTTCGACTCGAGAGCACGGAATAAAGTCCTAAATCGAAACTGAGATGAGCTTGACGAGAAAGTTTGCCGTGCAGATAATGTCTCCGGATAGTAAAGCTTCTTCGCTACTGCGAATGTCGACCTTAGATAGCTGCGCAAAGTCTAGAAGTTTTGCTTTTCCTTTCATCGTCATCTGTAGAATATTAAACCAGTCCAGAGAGAGAGAGAGAGAGAGAAAGAGAAAGAGAGAATGAAAGAGAGACGGGGAGAAACTGCAGCTCGCTCAACGGACCTACGGAAGTGGAACGAATGATTCGCCCGAGACGTAACACATCGAACGTCGGTCCGCGGCCTCGCTCGCGTACACCTCGTCGGTTCTCCCCGTGCAAACTCACTTCTCCCTCGATACCCCTGCTGTCCTATGCCTATATCGCATATAGCTATATCAGCCATGCACCAGGTTACCTGCAACCGTGCACTATGAATATGTATGAACTCCATACCGCCATATCTATGGTTAGTACACACTATAGTCGTCGGGGTTCCGCACTCGTCGGTGATAACCGGAGGGGAATTCGAGTCTGAGTCCGAGCTAATTCCTGCCAGTCAACCTCACGAAGCTACCACAAACCACCAGCGGCCACATTTTCCTCGGCCACTGCAGCGCTCTCGATCTCTTCGTTTTTTTCTTTCCAATTCCGCTGAAAATCAAAGGATCAACAATGAGTCCGTTCGTCATTAAGCTCGTTGGTACCAAACTATATCGGGTCGATCAGAACTTGTCGTTGCTGAGCTAATTTCTCCCAATCATTCGCGTCCCCATCGGAACTGATTCCTGCCAGTCATTTAAGTTCCCATCGGAACTGATTCCTGCCAGTCATTTAAGTTCGCATCCGAATTGATTCCTGCCGATCATTTCATTCCGCGATCGGACTAATTCCTGCGATTCACCTTCAGCAACCTACCACAAACTACCAACAGCCACATTTTCCCTGTTATGCAGCATGTGCTGGTGAAAATGTGTCTCCTGAAAAGCTCCCCAATCGTATCATCTCACTACCGAACTGAAATCAAAGGATTAATGAAAAGTCCGTTCGTCATTGATCTCGCCGGTCCCAATCTATGTTCTGCGACTTTGAATATCTCTTTTCGGGTCACTCGAGTCCATGCCCGACCTGATTTGTGCCGGACATTAAAGTCCTCGTCTGAAATAATTCCCGCCAGTCAACTTTAGGAAACTTTCAGAATCCACCAACCACATTGTCTTTACCACCTTCTTCTTCTTGTTTTTTTTTTTTTAATTTACCCAATTCTCAAATACAAAAAGATCGGCGGAAACCATTTTTGAGTTTTTGTCCGCGACAAAATTCATCCAGTTGCTTTGTACGTCTCATTGCGGTTCACCCGCGGGTCCGCCATATCTATCGTTGGTGCGCGCTGCCTTACTCTACCAAACCATTTAGTACCATTCTACTACGGTAGAAGGAATTTCGCCTATAGTTTGCATTCCGCAGTCGCCGGTGCTAACCGGAGGGAATTCGTGTTCACGTCCGAGCTAATTCCTACCAGTCAACTTCAAGCACTTTACACAATCCATCAGCAGCCACATTCGGTTCAGCAATGCACTCGGTCTTCTGGGTTCCCGAACATCTACCGAATTCAACAGAAACTCGAAGGATCAATAAAGAGTCCTTTAGCCTTCTGGCTCTCACACGTATGAAAATGTATCCGGTGGGTTTAAAAGTCTCTTTCCGAAAGGTTCAAATTCTCGGAGCTCGATGTGCGCAGAAAAAAAACTTTTGAATTTTCAGTCCGATAATTACTTTGCAACTCATCCAGTAATCGCGAAATCGTTCCGACTCACCCACCTTATTCTCTTTCTCTCATTTTCACTCTCATAAGCGCATTCGCGGAGAAAGTCGAATCGTATGTGCGTATAACGTTACGCAATACGCGGGCGTACTCGCGTCACTGGTTTCTTCCGTTTTTTTTTCTTCTCTTTTTCCCAACGTTACGTTGCACACGAGTTTCCAGTTGACGGTCTATCGTCGAGATTCGTGCGAATTTTCATCATTCCGGATGGTTTCTATGTTTGGGGCGTTATGCAGCACTTCTCACACGGTAATTGTCTTGTACCGTTTTGACTGCTTTTCATTGTAAAGACAAGTCCCGGTAGCCGTGAGAATCAAAATAATGTACGGAGTTAGAACGGAGTTGGAGTTCGCGCGGATGAAGATGATTTCAGGCGTGGGGAATTTAATCGTTTAATCGATCACATTGCAGTAACGGCCTCGGTGTATGATTGTTTCGTCGTATCGCGATCGGATAAGGACAAAGTTTAATCGATCGAAATCTATGTATATATACAAAAGCCCGGTACATACACACCGTATGGTCTTAACATTGTAACCATTTTTGGTTGTTTCCGACACCGAAGAATCATTATTTTTTTATGCAGAAATTTTTATTACCATTTAAATTAATTTAGGGTCGTCAGATCTCTGAATGTTGCCAAGTATTGTATCATTTATAAAAATAGGAAAATTTTCACTTATTAACTGTTTTACATGTAAAACAGTCTAAGCATAAGCAAAGTCTTTAACTGTATTCTCTTGATTAAAAAGGTCTTTGATGACGAATCTATTGAAATCCTGTGAGGGTTTTTCCATAATTCGTACTTGCGAATCGAGGCGATGTGAAATTTCTTTTCGTCGCTACTATAGCTTGGCTCGGGTGATAAACGAGCTCTGATTTAACCTTCATTGTAGTCCATTGAAATCTATATGGCAGGATGTAAGCAACACATTCGTTAAAGTGTCCTATCGACGTAGCAATAAATTTGCCAATTACAAGCTACGGAAGTTAAATGCTCCGGGTCCACCAGACCCGTGTGTAGTTTTTTGAAGGTTGAATTATTTACGTCAGGCGATTAGAGCGCAAACTTCGGAACAATCATTTTATTACCATTGCACCTTCCAGTTAACGCCGATGCATTTGATTTCAATTATGGAGCCTCAATGTAAATGTGACTCGAAATTCGGACCTCTCAAAATTTCTGATGAAAATTAACTAATGATCAAATGTTGAAAGACCAACCCAATAGCAGTCTTTAAGTAGTAAATGAAAAATACGACCATGAAGATGGCACAGTTAATTTGAATAAAAGGGCCGGGGTAAAAATTAAATTTCGAAACAAACCGTAAAAACATCACTCAGAAAATTTTAAAAAGTGACCACGCTAACCTGGTAATCAATTCTCGCTCTTCACCCTGACGATGTCGCGTTTCGCTGCCAGAATTTCCTGCAGCCCTTTCAATTGCTCCTCCCGATCGTTTCTCATCCCAAGGAAGATGTTGAGCTTTCTCAACTCTCTCGGAATACGTTCAAGACCGTCACCGTTCGCGGGTGGACCATTCGAGCAACTCTTCCACACCGGTCCCGTGTTCCACAATAAATCGAATCCTCCGACTCTGATTTCTCGGCCGGTCAGCGAGCCCTCGAAATCCAAAACGTTGAGAACATCCTCGAACAAGTTATACTTGAGTCGGTGGTCGACGTCGTCCGTGGGAGTCAGCGCCGGTGAGGCGTTCACCTCCAAGAGCCATGGCCTCAAATTTTCATCCAGAATTACATCGTAACCGTACAACTCGAAAGAGTTTGACGAGTGCATCATCACCGGCTGGACGGCCTGCAAACTGGCCATTACGACACCTACGACAAAGAAAAAGTAGCCGTCTACGTCGTAAAAAAAAAAGTTTACATCGTACAAAGAAATAATTTATTCGATAATTTCTTAGCTCCCCGATCGGCTCTACTATTAGAACAAATTAGCAATCTGAAATTCCAGCTACAGAAAATAAAAGGAAAGACTTTTACATTGAAACCTTAAAAAAATGACTTTGTCACTAATCCAACAAAGTAATTTTTACTGATACTAATTTTTTCTGTGCAGTACACTAAAAGTCGTAAACACTACGAAATACACACGTAATTGGTTTAACGAAAAGTCGCGCCGACGTTCAAAGCTGTTATTTGCTTGGTAAAAATAACCTATTGTTTCGTTAACGCTTATTTGCTTGAATCGATTCAAACAAAAATTTGTATTTGTCCAACCAGATGAATCCTTCGAAGATTTGTCACAGAGCTTGGTTTGATCCAATGATTTAATTTTCTTAGTCTACCAAAGTAAAAAAACCGGAGTAACTTATTCGGGTTGGAACGGACAGGCCCTCGGTCGTGTAAGCGAACGCTTGAACCACATGTTTCTATTTTCTTCACTATTTCTGTTCAATAAGTCTACGACTCGTCTGGGGACCATCGACCTCACGGCCCATAGAGGTGAACACAGCATTGTGCTAGGAAAGAGCGGATACGTGACCAGCATTGCGCAGTGTCGATTGCGTCTACTCGACTATCGTGGGGTCGAAGGTTTTTCCGATCGAACCTCCAACACGGTCACCGGATCGTATATCAGTACTAGGATAACTCTTCATTCTACGGTATTATGAAGTGCGATACGTCTTCCTATAGACTCCCGCACCAAAACTCAGATGCATCCACACTAGCTACTTCACATTTACACTCGTGGATATTCGCGGAACTTCGTACACAGAGAAGATGTAAAGAATAATAAACAAAACTTCCTAACGAACCATCCGTGACTACTGAATGGCTCGTCGCGTGTGTTTTGAAATTAGTACAAAGGAGTCGTACAAATGAAAGTGTCTTGGAAACGCATTCACACATTTCTTAACTATGAAAAGTCGAAGGGCGAGGTGCATACATGTGGATTAATTGTTATGCAACTTTTGTACATGTGCTGGTGAACAAATGTACACTTTTTAAAATTGATACTTGATTTCTCTGGCTCTTCAAACTTTCTGGACCTTCTGGTTCTTGGTGGAAGAAATTATCGCGGTTTTATCTTTCTAGTTTCATCTTGCTAGCTTCATCTTGCCGGATATATATCGTTGAATATACTGCTCGTCACATTTATCATCGTAAAATCAGTATAAAGACGCCGTGCAAACGTAAGTGATCTGGAAACGCTTCTACAAAACTCTTACCCATGGAGAGAGTCGAACGGGGATGTGTCCAGATGCGAAAAAATGATGCTGCAACTTTTGCACATGTACTGGCGATCGTCAGCACAGTGGCAGTCATTGATGCCTGGTTTTTCCATCTCGCTAGATATCTCGTTGGATGTCTTTAATGGGATCGATGAAGATATCGAGGAAGACCTGGCATCAATGTCAGTCAATGTACGATGAAACTTCGTGCGGTTGAAAGCGTTTCGTTCCGATTCCTGCGAGATTTTCCGCATGCACAGCTACGCTCCGAATGAGCTTGGCAATATGCGCCGAACTACATCGTTCAAAATTGAGACGGAGCAAACGAGCTTTTAGATTCACCTGCGACTCGTTGGAAAAGCGTCTCGACTGTCCGGGAGCCGTGACGGGCAGTCAAGAATTCCCGGACTCTGATGAGACTCCATTTGCGACCTTGTTTAGAAGCAGAAGCGTCGTCGGAATAACCGTCGCCACTGGAAGCTTCCGCCCCGGTCTCGTCGACGCTCGTCTGCCGCGGTGCTTCCACTTTCAGTTGGATGGACATGTTGGTCAGGTGTACCCTGCTGTCGTATATCCTGTCAAGCGAGAACAACTCGCTGGACAAACGGGCGAAACCTTCCCTAGCGATCCACACTTTTAGCGGCCGGAAGGACGTAACCAGGACGTAGATACGGAGATCGAACTTCCTACCTGTTACAATGAAACACAAGAAGGTCAACTCGGCGACCCACCAGATGTAACCTAGTAATTTTTTGTAACATCGGGACAACAGTGGGGATTTAAATTCCAGTTAAGAGGAACTCGAGTCAACAAGAATTCAAGACCAGAAGAATTCAATTCAAGACGTATTCGAAAGAAAAAGGCTCAAGATAAGTGAATAATAATAGAGTCAAAATCATAAATTTCGCATGCAGTTATAAGAATATCATTAAGAAATACCTGCAAGCAGATAAGGATTTTCGAGATACTTTTGGACGACGAAACTTTCGCTGGTGTTGTTGCCGCTCTCTTCGTTAGCCTGTCCATCAATCAATTCCCGTGATCGCCAATCAGCGAGGTCCTTCAGTCTTCTGAACAAAAAAATTCCACGGCCTTGCGAACCAGCCGCAGGCTTGACGATCCACGTGCCTCCTCCCTGTTTGTTGTATTCCTCAACGAGCATTCTATACTCGTTCGGCAACTCGAACGTAATTGGCATGGAATCCGCAAGCGACGCTTCGTCGAGCCTTCCAAATTTCCTGAGCAACTTCCTGAATCTCTTGAGGTTTCTCCAGAGGTAGTCTTTGCGCGTGAGCTCGTAGTGATTACGGAAATGAGGAATTTTCTGGCGCGAATCCAGTTTCAGGTCCAGAGCGTTGCGAACCTCCAACCTCTCGCACCACCAGATATTCCAACTCGTGTCCTTCGCATCCTTTAACTAATCGACATTTATTCGATATTTTTCGCCCACATTGATACACCCGAGCGTGAATTTCAAAGTTAACGTTTACTTCATACAGTACCGTGTAGAGCTATGTATATATTATATGTAGTGTCTTACCTATACGTATACACTATTTAAAAAAAATTAATTTAACGTAACGAACCGACATTTTGTATGCACAAACTGGTACTTTAAATTTAATATGCAATCATGAAAAATTATTACAATTTTACAGTGAAATTGATAAGAATTTAAGTGCTTGCGACTCATATATTGGTGATCGTTGCAGTTTTTAGACATATTCACGTGGATACACTTATAATTGCATCTACAAATTGTCGAGGGACCATCGATCACAATCCCTCAGCCCAATTTAAGGAAATTGTTGAATGTAAAGTATTCCTCAAATTTTTAATAATTGCACATCAATTTTTCGTCACTATGTATGCAGAATCACTTCTAGGACCGGTACGTCAAATTGTATACTAAGTTTTTTTTTTTTACAATTGCAGTATAATGTACTAGTGTACTATTGCAACCCGTTCCAGTTCTGTATTTTGTGTTTATGAGGCACAATGACCGAACGTCTGTCAATACTACATCAAGAAATATTGTCACGTAAAATCTTCTAGAGTGAGTCGATGATCTTATTAGTCTCCACGAATTTTCTTTGAGTCTGACTTTAAGATTTTGTATTAACATTCTTTATTTTTAATTTCACAGTGTAGGTTATTTAACGAAGTGACAATTCACCTGAATCCAACCTCTACCGAGCATTACATTCGCCTGCATCGACCCAGCAAAATCGCAACGAAACTTAATAATCCTGCCATTGTCAAAGCTCGTCTTGCAGGAAGTGGCATGATTATTTTTCGCTTTCGCATCGTCTTTTAATTCCGAAATATTATCCATAGCCTCAAGATGTTTCGTCTGACATCGATAACTGTAAAAAAAAAAAAAAAAAATTCTTTTCTAGGCTACACTTCACTGCCCTCCGATACGACTATTTCCTCGTCTCGACTTTTCGCGATTTCTTTCGCTCTCGATATCTCCACCGAAAAAAATATTGCTTATGTCATGTTTTCGGTAGACGGAGATATCGTACTCGATACCGGTGCCGAGAAGAGCGTAAAGTCTGAATGAGACTCTTTTCCATTGTGCCCCCTCCCCCCATATTCTGCCTCTCATCTTTGTTGCGATTTTTCTCGTGTTGCATTCCTCACCAGCGTCTGTAGCCCGAAGGCACCTAGAGATGAAACTTCTCAACTCGAAAGCCTCTATTTCGCACAATATTCCATCCCCGATCCCCTCCGCACATACAGCCACAATAGATCAAGGAATAAAAAGTTTTTTTCTCCTATTGAAATCGAGTCGGAATGAGAAGAATCTGAATGAGAAGTTATGGAATCGTTGATACTATTGTTTGCAAATTATTTGGATCATTTATTTTATTTATTCGTTTTTTTTAAATACATTCCATCCCGCTAACATTTTTCCGATAGACAATAAGAAGCTGAAATCACCCAGCGGCGTTATATTTTTTTGTAGCTACGAATAGTATTTTTTTTAAATTATTACAAATTTTGAAACCTTGTTATCGATCTTGATCGCGGATTTTATTTTTCATGTATAATCTTTTATTTCTCTTGCCATTAAATTATTACTGTATTTATGAGACCAAAAAAAAATTCAATAAAAACGATCAAAGTGCGACAGAGGTAAAAAATACACAGACTGCGAGTGAGGACACACGTGCGCACGCGCGGTGGGCAAATGAACAAAGTTTCCCGACGGGAGCATCGAGTAGAATCTGTATGAAAGCGATGAAGCTATTGTTCGAGAATCGTACAAGTATTACACGCTATTTCGATAGCGTACAGTCGCATTTGAGTGCCGTAACTTTAAAAAGTAGATAAAAGAACCGGCTCATTCACCTGCCGAATGGCGCGTGTCCGATTCTCTTCCACCTCTTGTATTCTTCTCCGTCATCCTTTATGACCATTAAAAAAAAATGTTTTTTCCCTTGTGTGTGTACGCAGGCCAACTGTGTTTACGTTTAGCCTTCGTGTTGACGCTCTTATATTCGTCTGCCGCTTGCAGACAGATACGACACCCGGACAACTTTGCCAAAGGCAACAATCCTCCCTGTCTCGCTCCACTGTGTCCATGTTTCCCTCTACTCAAAGCAGTCAAAGCTCGCGTGACTTCAGCGGCAGTCCCGTCGTCATCGTTGTCGTCCTCGGAGTCGTATGTTTTCTCGAACACGAAGAGTCACGACACCTGTCCGATCGCGACCCGGTCTTCGTGACTCACTACCGATTAAGTCATTAGGCTCGCTCCGAGACAAAACAATCGACGTTTTTATCATACTCACCGCCGAGCGGTTGCGCAATGATCCGACGCGTTCAATGTGGCTGTCTTGCTCTTGGGATTTACTATAAAGTGGTCAAAACTCTTTTGAACGTCCTATAAAACACTGAATAATCGACGTATCATAAAATATTACAACTTTTTTTTGGACGTATTATGAAATATCGACAATTTTATTAGACAATTGTCGAAGAGATATCTTAAATATCATTGATGTTCAGGTAATCGGAAAATGTCTTCACGTGTATCTTTCTTGGTTCTGCAAATGCTTTTTTTCGGTAAAATTAGCGAGAAAATAATTTCAGAAGTTTGTGAACACAAAAAGTTCGTTAAATGTACAAATCTTTTTGATTACGAATGGAGATGCTCAGTTAAACGCACAGGTAATTTATTCACTTTTTCGATATCGATATTATGGAAAAATCGATGACAAAATGCGCGCTTTTCGATGTACTCCGTCCGACGGTGCAATGTAATTGTTGCAGGTCAAACTGATGTGCTCTTTTCAACAGTCGGAAGTTCGTAGTTAGTGTAACGGCTCTCCAGTTACATCGTAATAAAAAAAATAACCCCGGGCCGGTGTCTCGTAACGCGGCGAGCGTGCTGGTTTGGTTGCGCTCCTCCCCGCGCTCACCATAAACTTGCATCAGCTGTACCGTGGCCCATATTATTGATGCCAATGTGTATGCAAGCGGGTCCGTATGTGCGCCCTTGTTCGACACTAATGCAAGGGTCCGTGTGCATGCAGTCGAAGGTCATTCTCGAATCTATGACGCGATGAATCGCAGTCACACGGAGAGATAGTCGTGTTGGAAAAAAGAGCGCGTTTTTTACGTCATTGCATTTAAAAAAAAAAAAAAAATTCCAATACCGATCGACAATAATTTTTTTGTGCAGTGACTTGACGCTCCGGTAATGAAATAACTTTCGACAGCTGTGCAGTTGGAAAATGATAGGAATTTATTTTTTCTGGCATGTTTTGGTGATATGAAAAATTTCTAAGCCATCAGAAATGTTCGTTACCGGTCATTTCACTCGGAGGTGAATTTCAAACGTGTTTAGCTTAGATGCGGTAGAAATTCGTCTGTTAGTAAAGTGAGTGATAACTCATCTTTCTCACGAGAAGAAAGACGTCATTTTTCTTTTCATTTTTTGTTTTTTAATAAAAAATTACAGTAATTTTTTTCGCTAACTTACCTAACCGACTCCCTGGTAGCGGAATGAGGGATGACAAAAAATTGTTTGATCGAACATTTTAGGTGATTTGAGATGCGGTGCAATTTATCACTGGATCTCAATAGAAATGCTTCCAGAATTCTTCGGTGAGTAAAATTAAAGGTGACTGAACATCGTCAATTCTAAAAAGATTCAATATCTTTAGTATTTTTTAATCGAATGGTTACCCAATTCCGTTTATTGCATAAAATGAACCGGGAAACCCACTGTCAGCATCGTGCAAAATACATCACCAGAAGTCCTCGGAAATTCGGAGCTCTTTATTTTATTAACGAAAAAATAAAATAAAATTAAAAGGCGCTCTCGACTGCTTTCAAGATTCAATATCTATGAACGATTGCCCCAATGCAAAATACTTCGCAGGAAAGTGTATTGGAGAAGCATTGTAAGTTGCGCCAGATCGTCTAGTCTGGTTTGTGAATCGCACTTCTATACCTGTACGAAATTTGATCGAAGAGAATAACTATAAAAAAAACGTCATAACGCCAGGCACCTGCCCGGAGATCTTACGGCGAAATAAAAATATTTCCAGTAAGGTTTGTTTTTGTCGTCAGAATATCCAGCTCTCTCCCTCCGCACTCGCTCTTGCGTTGCACGCTGTTTCGCTCGCTCTCCGCAATCCGTGGGACGATTCAATTTCCGGATGAGAGGAAGAGTCGGAGCAAACACATTGCGCGTGGCTGACTCCACCCTCGGACACTCGTCCGGATCTCCGATCCTCGGTTGCCTTCACAAAAGCCCTCGGTATTACGTGATCCCTCATGCTCGATTTAATTAATTCGCAATATCGGGCGGACATTCGAAGATCTCCTCGTCCATCGGCGCTGAGAGGGCGTAACAAAATTATTGCAACAAAAGAGTCCTCTCGGTGTGTTGGAAAATTGGCGATCGACAGGAACGAGTTCTTTTTTTTTTTTTTTTTACAAAAAAACGTTTACACTCCTGGAAGCTTCTGTGTTGTAAAACTCGTTCGCGACGAACCCATTTCATCAGAGGATTTTTACATTCAATCTTATAAATTCGATCACAATTTACCGACCGCGTCGTAGGGTTGAAATTTCAAAATTCACATTTTTTTTTTCGTTAATTTTTTTCCTCGTTTTTGGAGAGGAGTTTTCAGCCGTGAAGAATGGTGGATTTGAATGAACGAGTAAAAATTTTGAACTCACGATCCGACGGCGCCGTTCGTTTACAAAATTCTTATTGTTTCTCCTACAACCACCTACACCACATTTTTTAAACTTTATTTAAAGATGATCATCTGTTCTCTCCTTACCCAAGTAGAAATTTTAGACTGGACGTTGACTAGGCCTTTTTGGAACCGCATGGGGAATTGTTAACATTCCACCGTGGATAAAAAGATTCAATAAGGTTAATCGGATCGATTTTCGCTGATATCGATTTGAATTGAAGTCGATATGCATTACGGTCGATTTTAATTCTATTACATTTAAATTAAGATCAATTTTTTTTCTAATATGGCCTTTTGGTAATAAGCTGGAGATTTCAGGATGAATCGAGCCCAAAGCACTCGAATCATAGATCTTAATTGATGCTGTTCCAAATTATACAGCGACCCGATTAACCCATCGTTGCTCTGCACTTATTCAAATTTAACGCTCCAATCAACAATCTTCCATAAAATCTAACCTTCCCCTACGATAATCGAAACAAGCATTTTATCTTTCTCGTTCAAGTATTCAGCAATGAACATTTCTTCCTCGTTCCTCTTTTCTAAAATCCACTCTAGTGGTTATCTTTCGATAGATCTTGGAACTCGGCAGAGCACTTATCAGGGGAACTTCAAAGAAGTAGGGAAAGAGAGACTTAAGGTATGGCGTGAAAGAGTCAGCTGGAACATTAATTCCGGGGAGGGAAATTTTATCACCGCTCCCTCTGGTTACCGTCTGTTCGCTTGTGTCACCTTTTGCAGCCGCGTCACAACAGACAGTGTAGGGTAGGCCTTCGTGACGTCATAATGGTCCCGTAAAAGGCATTTCCTCCTTTGGCGTTAAGACGACCCGACGCGACTACTTGGGCGCTTCGTTCGGGCGGTTCAACCCCGCTACTGCTCGGTCCCCCATTGTCATCCTCAACGTCTAAGCGCATTTGACGACAGCTTTTAAGATTTCACAACCCTCCGTCACCGTAGCCATCCCTCTCACCAGTATTAGAATCAACACCTTTCACCTACACTTGTGCCAAACGGAAGGGAAAAAACGCCGTTTATCCGAATGTTAAATATTTTTGCCTCCTCATGGAGGAAGCTTTTTTTTCGTAAAAAAAAAAATGTTTTGAGATTTTGTGTCAAAGTACTTGAAACAGTCTGAAACGTCGAGAAACTTGAATTTTGAGCTGACGCATGTACGTGTGTAACAGAATGGCATCGTTTGAAACTATTTTATTCCACAATCATTTAAGATAACCAGTTCATATTTCGTAGACTATAATTTTCATGCATATCGAGATTCTACTAAAGATTTTACGCGATTTTGAGTTTCTTGAAAATTCTTTGTGGTTCCTCTATCTTTCGTTAATTTTGAGCTATATACATACATATATATATATATCTTAAAATTATTTCGCACCAAGTTGCGTGCTACCACGAACTATGGTCATTTTCTTATATCCTTTACTCAGTGCATATTAGAGTCAACATTTTTCAGCGACACTTATGCCACGCACAAAGAAATTACGATACTCCTACGAATTTCATGTATTCTTAATTCTTCTTATTGTAATTTTGATAATGCATCAACTGTGGGCGTTATCGAGACAGATTATCTTACCTTTAGTGGACTTCGAACCACTTTGAGAATTACTCAGCACGTTTGCTGATCAGTTCACGTGTCCATCGACACAGGTCTCAAAAATTGCTTGACGGTCGCCAAAAATCTCGCCTTGTCACAACGATTTCCGACCGGCAAGACGTCGAAATCGGGATTCGGACTCAAGAATCTCGTAGGACTTTGGTTTCAACGCTAGTTCTTCAGTCGCGCATCCAAAGTCCGTCCAGAGACCGGGTCGTCCAAAATTGTTCCCTTAAGGTTGGCCACCTCAACCTTCCGTCGGAACAAAGTCAATGTCGCGTACGGACAACCACGATGACTCGAAACCGGGGATAAAAATAATGCTGGCAGCAGCGTCGGCCGCCGTCGTAGATGGCATCGCGAAAGATTCGCTGGGCTGCGTAGCCGCGATGGACCGCTGCGGAAAGACGCAGAATGTTCGCGGGCCAGTGTCGGCTCTGTCGTTTCAACCGCAGTGGCCAAATAATTCGAGAGTCCAATCGTGTCCCTGTTGAATTCCCAAAGTCGTTTTTAACTACCGGATAAGATGTCTTCTTATTTTTGCACGAATCGTTGGCATTCTCTGCTCGATTTCGGCTGCTGTTTTCGTCGTTGCTCTTGTCGTTTCTCGTTTCGCGATTGCACGTGCGGTGAGGAACGACACGACGACAGATTCGACTACGTTGAATATTTACCACTTGTTCAGCAGGTAACCTTTCGCACCGAAGCTTACTCTCCTTGTCTGTTGTCTTTCGTTGTAATTAACGTTAAAGTGACACGGGATTCTGTCTTTCCCGTCGCTTTAGCACTCCGATCGCTCCCGGATTGCCAATTGTCCCAACTCCGTCGACACAACACTGCACTTTCGATGGAGCAAACCCGATTATCCCAACAATGTGAGCAATGACTGACGGAGTGAACAAAACAAACGGCTGCTTATTTCTTGTAATACCTATGATTTAAATTATATGAATGCTTCTAATACCATTGATTACAATCATGTGCAATAGTTGTAATATTGATTACAACTAATTCAAAAGTTAGAATTTTTATTACAACTACGTCAATGGACGTAAAACCATTGATATATATAGCATGGTCAACTGATCATTCATGTGACGATTTATGCGGAAAAATGATCGTATCGATGGTGTCCAGATTCGTTTTAGCAATCGCTGGTCAATCACGTATCACGTATAAAACCTGAGGAGGTCTGCCGAATGACCGGGAAAAGATCTCGAAACCCGTGCTCGCCTGAACGGTTACTATGCGAATATGTAGATCATTCCTATATTTTTATTCCCGTGCATAATTTACTTTTGCATTTTATTGATGCATACCTCGCTGTCGGAGCACCGTATCTCGTCGAATATGCAGATCGTGTCCCAGCTGCAGTTTCGCATGCCCGTACCCAGAAGCATTCCGGGTGGGATACAAGCAGATGTGATAACCCGCTGCAGCAACGACACAAACGCGGTAGCAGCCCCCGTTGTTTGATCGACAATTGTGTAACATAGCGAAATTACGTTGATTCCGGTTTAAAAGTATCGTAGCGAAAATTCGTCGTTTACAATTTCAAAATCTCATTTTTCACCCGAAAGTGACTTTGTACCAAAAATGTGTAACTTCCGATTTAAAAAATGCATTTTTTTTTATCGGAAGTAACATTGCACCGGAAATAAGTTGGGCTGCCCTTGACGAAACTACCACCTTTGACTATTTATTATGGAACCCTCTTTGTCAACTCTAACCGGGGTTTTTCGTTCGTTATTTGCTTTTTGAACTTTTCATACGTCTTGGATACAATTAAGATTGACCGTAATCGTAATACAACCTTATTTGTTGAGATATCTTTGAGGGATGCAGAGCACAGGTGTCCTCGGCGACACTCTCGCCTTCACGCCCGCCGGACCCGCTCCTTGCTTTTTCCACTTAGCCCCGATAGCGCATACATGATATATACATATGTATATATATATATATGTGTATATATATATATGCGCATACAGCTTTGATCGCGAGAGGAAGCCTGAGCGCTTCGATTATCGAGAGTGCCTGATCGAGGAGCTCGCATTATGGAAGCATACCGGAGATACGAGAGCCGCTCCGATGCGTAGGCAGGCATTAATGGACGTAGGCTGCAGCAACACCGCAACATCGGAGCTTGCACGTTACTTTCTCGTGCGCATACCGAGCGTACACACGTGGATACGTGGCGGAAACACAGGGTGTATATCTGTCACGTTGCGCACTTACCGGCCCAGACAATGCCGCTGCACTTTGCACCCCTTCCCTTGAGACGCGTCCCGGCTTACACAGACGGAACGTCTGTATGTGTTACTCTTTTAAGTGGAGGTTGAGGGAAAAAAAAGAAAAAATATATATATATAAAGAGCGGAATAGAAAAGGTGAATGAAAGTAGGTGATGGATGGGAACGTAAGCGGAATGGCGTTGAATTGCTGGGAGACGAGGTGCGGGATTTGGCATTCTCCCGCGTCTGTCTAGAACCGTACGACGATACGGTCATGCGTTCCTAAGGCGAGGTGGGGCAAGTCGGCGCAGTTAAGTCTCGACACGTTGTCGAAGAGTTAGCTGGAAATAAAACGCCGGTCTATTAAAGTTGCGTGACTTCGCGATGACGTTGAGTTTGAAGATTTGTCGGATTAGTGTCGTTGAATCTGGAGAAAAGTTATTGTCGTAATCCGTTTTATTGTTTGAAATATAAATATTAATTTAATGGTTTGGGTTTTATATTTTTTTCTAATTTTGTTTTTCGCTGTTTCAGGTCGAAGCCGGCGACGTTATTATCAGGGTAAACGAGGTCGACGTCAACCGATTCACCACCAAGGAAGGTAGGCTAATTACTGTTCTATCACATCGCCGGTATTAAAATTGAGATTTATTAATTTGGGTTCGAACATTTCTCTGGCTATTCGTCCCTCGTGGGAGAAATATCTCGGGATCGTTCTCGCGAATATTGCACAGCAATTTATGCCGTTTTATAACGGTGCCTCCTTTTTCCAACTGTACCTAATCACAGGAATAAGTTTGTTTTTCGAATCTTTATAGTAATTCTCTACTAGCGTAGCATTGATTCTATAAAATGGAATATGACTTGTGTTGGTTGGATTTTTTCTCGATCACCGTTTGATTAATCATCGTCGTCGATATCCATAATTTTTTCACCCTTAACTCCTGACAAGCCCGTGAGAAGCTGGAAATTTTGCGTTTCAGTCCGATGGCGCTCATTTGCAGCTTTCCTAAGGCGCCATTAATTGTCCTTTAAAAAAAATCAAACTTAATGAATCTGACTACAAGTTTTTGTGCAAAAAAAATTAATTGTGAAATAAAAATAAATGATTGAATATGTTCCGAGACCGATGTAACAATTCACGCAAATAAACGAAATTTACATAAGGTAATTCCAAATGAAAATGAATGCAGTTTATTCGCATGAGTTTTCACGTTGATTCGCAAATATATTGTCATGAAGAAAGATCAAGGCGTGTAGATTCGGTATGGAACATAATTCGTTGAGTAATTTTTTTTTATTTTGGCATGTTGTGAAAAAAATTATAGTCGGTCGATTCTTCGTCATTAATACGTACGGAAATATTGCGAATATTTTATGCGAATTATTTGTCATTTTTCAGTTCCTCGTTAATTTTTTTTTTACTTTTTGCGTTATTCGACTCGCTCAAGGAACGATTGATCAGCGCCTCTGTACGCCCGCGATCACATTAGGTACAAGACTTTCATTGATCATAATTCATCTCGCCGTTCCGATAACGAAATGCGATTCCGTGGCAATTCGCCAATCGCGAGAAACCCTCTCATCGGTCGCCTATCAGAAATCTCGTTGCGGCTGTGAGAAACTCGCGTGCGATCTCGCGGAGGAGGAACCGGTCGTCGCACGTAACGGCAGGACGTCCCGCTGAATTTACTCCTTTATAAATGATGTTTTTTCGAGTCTATTAATGATCTTGGTTTCCTCGCTGCCAAATTTATTACGGCGAGCAATCGAAACGACGGGATAATTTTTCCGGATACCATTTTTATTGCATATTTGTAAATGCCCTGAGCTCCAGATCCCAATACATATTTATCTGTATTTTTATTACAAAGGAAAAAATCTAAAAGAAAAAAGAAAGCTTTGATGTATTAAGGTTGACACTTTGAAGCATTCTTTTTATTTATTTATTTATTTTCTTTTAGAAATATAAAGTTCGAAATACATCTGTGAATTATTATTGCATTTTTTCTCAAATAGAAAGTAGGAATGAATACGTTATAAACGGTGTTCTAAAGGAAATCCACACCATTATTTCCTGGAGCCACGAGTATAAAAATAGTTTGCAAAAATGTGCACTACTCGAAAATTCGATCGATTAATATTTTTGATCAATGTGATATCTTTACAATATTGCAGTTGCCAAGCATGGACCAAAAGAGAAAAAAAAATCTGAAGGTATATTTTAGAAAAACAAACGTCGCTCAGTATAAATGGTCAATGCTCGATAGTAATTTAACCACGATTCGTCACTTCATGAAGAGACACTTTGTTAAATAACATATCTGTTTTTGAAATAAGCGATAGTCGGAAATGAATTTCTCTTCATTTATTTATTATCATTCATCGGTTATTTGTGACTTATTAGTCATTTATAAATTATGAGTGGTTATGACATTGGTTATGATTTCCCTCCCTCGACCCACTCGAGCCGCTCGTTTCCCGATGTCCTTTCCAGTGGTTTTGCGGTTAGTCGCGTATTTCCGACCGTTTTCGGCTTTTTTTTCGAACCGATTGATGTCTCTTTGAAAATTTGTGGAAACCGATGGCGCAACTAGCACCGCAACGGCGCGTTCGAGGATGGCTGTAGAAATCGAACTGGATAACACGAAGGAAAACAGAATTTGTGAGCCGGAAGTAAACGATTTATCGCTTCACGATTGCGCCGCTTTGCCTATCCTTTTCTCTACTTTTTGTGTCTGGCGTTAACCTATATTAAGATTCACTATTTTTATATGATCGCTCTGAAGTCCGCAATAGTTTTGGGGAAATTCGCATCAATTTGAGACAATTTTTCTTCCACCTGTACAATTTTTCGCTAACGCGCTTGGGTTACGATAAGTGCAATGAAAAAGAAAATCGGTTGAATTGACTGAAAACTCGAACAAGGACATTCACATACATTTTTCGCTGGACGAAAAAAAATATTTTGGGTGAAATAATTTTTCAAAGTGTTGAACTTACCGATTTCTAGTTGTATTGAGAAATTATTTATATGAACATCCTAGCCCGAATCTTTGGTTGATTCAATCGTATTTTTTTTATCGGTATGAAATGATCCTTTATAATGATGTACGTAAGGCGCGATGAGCGATGGAATTCTTATAAAAAATTACACCAACCCAAATTTCAGTTGTTCGGGTAAAACCGGAAAGGAGTTTATCTAGTGCTAAAAAAATCTGAGGCTGGTTGAGCAAAATAAATACTTACATATCTACAGCACATTTTTATTCAGGTAAATAATATTGACTTTAGCAAAAAAAAACTTAATTTGGTCACAAAAATAAATTACATATGATAATTGATATTTATTCAATCAGTACATTTTCATTTATTTCGCCATCTCCGACGGTTATTTTTAAGCCAGAGAACATTTTGCACAGTAATTGAAATTTTCATACGGATGACGAATCGGCTGGTAACCGGTTCCTGAATATCGAGAGCTATTTATTTGTACCTTCACTATCGATTATTGCCAGTCCATTTTCCGAGTTGCCGCTTCACCGTTGTGTCTATCTAATCACTTTACTGATAATAAAAACTCCTTAAACACCTTCTTTACTTACAACCCACTCATAAAACTCGTCCATGAACTGTCTAACTTTTTTTCACGCTCCAGACTCCAAACTTTTTTTTTCATTTTTAATAGACACTCGAGTAATTGTTCTTGACGAGTTTGAATGAAAAGTCGGCCGAGCGTGCGGTACCGCCATCGCTGAATAACCGAGTGCATCGATCGCTCGGTGCCCAATGCCGATAACGCATTTCTGCACTACAGATAAGAGATAACTGTGGCGCCAACCCACACGTCGGTCCATCACTCACATTCCGAAAGACAATCACAGCTATGTTGTGTTGACCCAGAGACACAAAACCAGCCGAGTTGCGTCTGAATAATCGTCATACGTGTGCGAAGAGTGATTCAGTAACTCACTATCTTTGTTTCATCTCAACATGAATTTATTCTTGGTAGTGTATCAAGGTTTATTTTTTATCTGGAAGATCCTAATCACGCGGTTTTTTTTATCTTCACTTTTATCACATCTGCATTTATAATGTTTATTTTGAATTCTGGGAAACAATCGAGCATTTTTGGTGTCGATACTGTTCACGCGATAATCGTAAATATTTGCGACACAAATCGGCTACTAATAATTACATTGGCAAATACTCTCGAGCTTCGGTGCTTTTTTTTTCTTTACGTTTTTGGGACATTTTTTTTTTGTTTGTAATGTTTTGTCTTCGCTCTGATTTTTAATAAAACAAAAAAATGTTTTTTAATTCTATCTATTTTTGTTCCCGTTTACCGACCAGGCCTTGATAACGAGATCACCTCGGAATTATCGAACCTTGACCGGTATAAAGTATGCACAAACGAGAGCGCTCGCCGAGCTTCGAATTTTCTGTCTCGGTTGGAGATGTAAAATCGTTCTACCCGCGATTCCCTGATGCTTTTACAGATATTCGCGAATGATTTCGTTCCGAGCCGATGAATTTTTTATTTTACGACTGAACCACGAAGCCTTTACTCTCACGGAGTTTACTATTCCGCAACGCTCATCCCATCTGTGCACTTCAAGTTGAACTCGTAGGAAACTCGTTTTCCACACATGGGTCGGTAGCATAATATCGCGAGGTAGCGCAAGTCAGGCGGCTCGGTATTATGGAACAAGATTCCGGCGGGAACGGGAGTGACCGGGTAATGGCGGTCGACTGACAATGAGGGTCGATGATTTTTTTTTTCTCTTTTTTTTACCAAGGCCCTAAAAGCGATATAAAAAATCATCCTGGGAAAATTTGCACTTTTAATTCATGAGTTAAAAACAATATAAAATTTTTACTAAACTCATGAAAATTGAGCCAAATTTACGAAAACCATCAAGAAAAAAAAGTCTTTACTAAAACGTGTTCACTAAAACGATATCGAGTTGAGTTGGACTTAAAAAAAGCCTTTTCCTATTTCCATACCATATTCCCTAATTCCTTCTCTACATCCAACCGACTGCATGCCGTGCAAAATAATGGAAAATGTCCAAAATATTCCTCGACTATTAAACATAAAAAAAAATGTTTCTTCATTTAAAACTGGGAACATGGAATTTCTTGAGTGACCCGCAAAAACCCGCACTCTGAAGCGTCGGCCGAGACGATATTGAGTCGAGTCGGGGGCTTCGCCTCGTAACGCGCGAGAACACACGGTTCTCGGTGCTGCGGCCAGCAGCACCGCCGGAGCAGCGGGAACAGCAGCAACAGCAGCGGCAAGCTTCCTGACCTAACGCACGACTCCCGCGACTCGTTACATCCACTTTCATTCCCACATCCACAGACTGAGGGAGATAGCCATAGGCATCTGGATGTGCAGGGAGGGACGAGGACGACCGTAGTCAGGGAAGCGGACCGGGCCGACCCACGCGCAACCTCCTCCACCACGTCCGAGCCAGTTGCACCGCGTGGCTCGTCGCACACAGCTCGTTCAACGTCTCCCGTGCATTACGCTCGCTCTCTGCATTTATTTTTATTTTTCGCTTAATTCATTTTTTTTTTCCCCATCTAAACCGCATCGCATAACCGGCGTCATTGGATTTGTGCGTGTGTTTATTTTGTCTTCTTTTTTCCCTTTCCAGTGCTCAAATGTCTACGGCTATCATCGGATCCGGTCACCCTCAAGCTTCGAAGGGGTAAGCTCATAAATTTATATTGAATTTAGTTCGATTTTTATTTTTTTGAATCTACGCTATTTATAATGAGCGGATGGCACGCCGAACGGCTGGACGTGCGCGATAAGAGCGTGCGATAGGCGCGGAAGGTACGACAAGGCCAGCGAGTGCCTCGCGATCTCTTCATCTCGGCTCATAGCCCGAGATTTCGATTGCAGAGGCGGAATGAAAAAAAAAATTTTATAAAGTGACAATAACCGAGTAAGAAATATGAAAGACTTTTGCGCAAGTTGATTCGGTAATTCTTCAATTAATATATTATTTCTTTTTGATATAGCGATAACTCGCCTTAACTCGGACGGTTATTACAAAGTCATTAAAAATTCGTATACCACATTTTTTTTTCAAAAGTTTAAAGTCAAAAGTTAAAACCTGCAAAGGACCAAAGGATCGAAGCTTTCAAGCAAAGGGCCTTCAAACAAATAATCAACAGCCTGAAAAATATTTTGACGTAATTATTAAAAAATATAAATATCATCGAACCAATCAACCTTTTAATTGCATCAACAAAATATTTATTTACGCGTCCCTGCCCGAACCTTAAACTGAAAGATCTTTCATCAGTATAATTATCCTCCAAATTGTTGCCTCACTATATAAAAAAAGCTCCCTAATTATAAATAACTTTGAAAATTTTTTTTAAATAGTTCCAAAATAACCCGTAAGATGATATTGGGCTGTCGAGTCCCCTTGAAAATGAATACAAAAATAAAGCATTGCCTTATTTAATTCAGCCGTTAAACAGCGCCGCTGCTTGTTTCGAAAGAGAGGGAGGAGAGCTTTGCGCGTTGCATGTATCGAAGAGGGCACCGGCCTCGCTCGTGGTACTTGAGATTCGCGGTTTCGCTACGGCATCAGCGCGAAGGCGATATATTTATATCCACGAAACCACGAATGCCCCCTTGCCGCAACGTGTCTCTTTGATACATCTGTAGTCCGCGAGCATACATTTTCCAGCCGGAGCTCTCGGGGCCCTGCGAAGCCTCTATATATACCTACGGGCATCCGAGGCTACGGTATGAAGCTTGACGCATTTAACGAAAATCCGATTTGCTTTAACTGCGTCATCGGTGTGTGCCGCGTCGACGGATAAATCGGTGTCGTCGCTTCATACAATCCCAGGTGGTTTAACTATTGGCCCAGCCGTGCGCGAGGACTGTTGGCCGATGGTACAAGGTCGGAACACGATGCTCCGGTACCGGTGCTTAACCGACGTCGGCCCAGCGTTGGGACGTCAAATCTAAGTCCGATCTCATATCCGGTGACGAACCGACACTGGCCGAGTACTGAAAGCTTCACTGCACGGATTTTTATGCTAGAGTTATGCTAGAAAAGCGAGAAAAAAAAATCTCCGGTCAAATGCTCTTAGGTTTTTCCTTCGGCTCTGTCATTCCCCGAGTCTCGTGAGAAACTTAGTAATACAATTGAATATATATTTTTGACTGTTGTTTGCTTGTTTATCCCAATTTTCCAAGAATTCAAGTAGTTGCGAACACGTCCGAGTATTATGAGTTTTCCTTGTGAACTCCCAAATTCCGTTAAGTATTCGCATATTATTCTATTCCGGTTCTGTTCTGTACGATTCGCTGTGCACAATGCGAAATTCATCAATTTCAGGTCGAATATATCCGCGACTACCGACTCGGAAATCAAATTTTTTTCAAAGGAAGTTGCATGTTTCCGGTATCACTTCCGTCGATTGTAAATATTTTCGAATCGAAAGCGACGTACTTCCGGTATGACGTAATTCTCGGTCGCAAAAATGAAAAATTCGTATCTGATGTGACGTATTTTAAATAAATCTTCGGAATTCTAAACTTTCAGTGTCATCAAACCGAATATCGGCAACCAGGGAGTTGTTGATTTTGGCCATTTCACGTTAGCGTTGGCAAAACTTTACTTGATATGAAACTTCAGTAGCCGCGTTTTTGTAACTCCGTGTTTTTTGTAACCAATTTCGGGATCGAGATTCGGAACTGTTTGATCAGCGGAAACTACCTGCTGCCTTCTCTATCTCGCCGCTTCGGGCGGGGCACCGTTCACCTATTCCGTCTACCTCCCCCCTCAACCTCTTTCTCGCTCAACGTTCAACGGTTCGTTATTGATCTCATAATCGCGGTTGCTCCAACGAGGTCCTTCCACCCCGAAGTAGTGAAAATCTCGCAGCTTATCCGCCGACACAACAGGAACACAACATCGATTACAAAGTTCGAATAGAGCCGTTCTGGAAAATGCTTCATCGAAACATATGCGAATATATGTACTGAAACATATGCAAGAATTTTCAAATTGAAACGTCGGAACTTCGTTACATTTTATTGTTATTTTTTTTATATATACATATATATATACATATATATATCCGATGACAATTTTAACCGCGCCAGGTTTCTGCTGATCTTTCTATCTACTCAGTTTATTTTCTTTTTCTTAATCAGCTTGAATTTATCATTTGTTTGCATCGCTCGTAGAATTTATCTCGTTCCTTGTCACCGGCTGTCGCAGAAAAATGTTACCACGCCTGTTGATTAATTATTTTTATGAATTTAGAATTATTTCCAAATTTATGAGTTGGGAGTTTTTGAATAATTCGTTTTTATCAGTTACGAAGTTCATGTGTGTTCATGGGTGTTGTGTGTATACGATTGAATGATACGAATGAATAGTCGGGGCGAACAATGAGAATCGCGGTAAACTTTTAACGTGACGAGCTCTGTGCGCACCTCTTTGCTCACGGCGAGGAAACTGACTGTAACAATCACATGAAACGTGTGCGTCCGATTGTGATTTTCTACGGCACACATGACTCATCGACGATTCTCGAGTGTCGAATGACTCAATCGATGAGGCCGCTTGTTGAGAGAGCGTTCGAGTGGTAAGCAAAGTCAGTAAAGGGCTTGCGTGCGCGAGTACACTTGGATACTCGCAAACGGAAACTGTAATGATGACACTCGGTACGAATAATCCAGTTCGGGTCAGGTGGTTGCTTCAATATTTTAGACCTTTCGCTTCGGTTTTTTTTTTTTTATTTTCACTCGCATACTTCCAACTGATTCGGAATTAAAAATCTACAGGTGCATCGGTAACGGTGAAAAGAAATTTGAAAAAACGCGTTAAAAAAATACACATTTAAGAGTATGCTCGTTTAATAAATAAACAAATGAATAATTAAAAAAAAACATCTCTGGAAATGATTTTGATCGGTGATAAATTAATTGTCGAGTTAACTTGACAGGAAAGTGCATCGTGATAGGATACATTGACTCGATGACCCGTGGGAGTATCGGCCTATCGGGAAGTATTGACATTTAATTTCAATTGCAGATCCAGCTATAAAAGCCCACGTGAGGAGGCTGCTGTCGCCGGGACAGCCGATACGGGAATGCTCGGATCCAATGAGCCGGTCATGCCGGCAGCAAGTGGGTGGCCCTGAGAACAATTCGAGCACGAGACAAGCGGTGAATTACGAGGATAAGAAGAGGAAGCCCGGGTCACCGGAATTGCCAGTCGGTTCCCCAAAAGCACCGATCGGTGCGTCACAGTATGCGACGAGAAGCAACGGATCTTACAGCGATGCTTCAGGTTCATCAGAGTTCGAGGCGTTACTTCCGCAAATTGACAGCTTCAAGGAGGAAGAACGTGCCCAGTGGGAACCCCTTTCCGGCGACAAGTTCAGTCGACAGAAAAATACACCAAGGTATAGAATTTTTTTGTTTTGAAACCTGTTTTATATATATTTGTATATATATTTAAAACAGTTTTTCGATACACTGTCGCATTATGGATACTCGATAAAATCCTATTTCTGTTAATAAATGACGATCTGAACAATATCTATTAATAATAATTTTATAATGAAGAAGCCATGTGCAAATTGCTTCGCACTTTTTCTAAAACGTAGATAACACTCAAAACAACACAGCTAATAGTAAAAAAATACTAGCGAAACGCTCCGAGGACTTGTGATACTTTGATGTATTTTTTGTTGCGTTCCCCAGCTCTGAAATTAATATACTTTCTATACTTTTAGTCGGGTGACTTTAAAAAAATTTTTAAATAGTTAAATAAATAAACTAACGAAACGTCGTTGCAGGTTCGAGGCTTACATGATGACAGGAGATCTAATGTTGAATCTATCGCGCACCCAGCAAAGCACTGGTCTCCTCCCGAAGTACCAAAAGAAAGTCGATTCGCTGAGGTACAACAACCATCACATCCACCACCATCACAACCACCACAACCATCACCACCACAATTCCGTACCGACGAGTCCGAACGAGATGTTGGGTCATCATCGTTCGTACAAGCCGACCGGTGGCTCGAATTCAGCGAGCACCTCGCCGGTCGGCATAAGCAAGCGCGAGGGTATAATCACCGGTCAGTGTAATCTCGCCGGTGACAACAAATCAAACTCGAACTTCGGTTACTCGAGCGGTTTTGTGAGAACGTCGAGATCGGAGGATCACTTGCAATTCCAAAAGGATCCGTCGATGAGCGCCGTCGACATTGACATCGACGACGACGTCACCTCGAGCCTCAACACGCTCCTGGACACGAGACCCGACAGCGGACAGGGCGTATCGAGCGAGCGCATAGTCTGGACGTACAACGCACCGGTCAGCTCGCCATCGGCATCGGAACGCACCTCTTGTTGCCAGAACGGTAGTTCGTCCCAGTCGTCGAGCAGTTCCTCGACCGAGGGCACGAGTCCGCAGCGATCCCTCTCACCCGCTTCTCCGACCTCGGTTTCGTCTTCCGTCATGTCCTCCAATTCCGGATCGCGCAGGTTTCCATTGCCATCGACCGCCGGTGCGACCCTCGGACCAACCGGCGACACAGCGGCGATCAACGCGGCCAACAACGCCGGTGGCACGAACAATTTTCATCCGACGAACGGTGACCTCAGCCAGTCGGAGGCTATCAGCAACATGTCCAGTCCCGATTACAACGACGAGGAGACGATGGATATACTGAGTGCACGCGACATTATGATGGTCAGTGATCCGAGTGACAGTGATTCGACGATACTGGCGAGTGAACCGCCACAGAGAAGACTGAAGAAGAGTTCCGCCTACGGTACCGCTCAGGATACCAGTGAACATAGAATAGTTATACAGGTCAAGGGACCGGACAAGGACTCGAACGCGAGAAACAGCACGAGCCCGAGACAACCGAGACGACGCGGCAATCCACCGAGTCCTGCCGCTGCCGATCATCTTCCGCAAACCCCACAGACTAATCAGCGCAATACTTCCAGCGTGAGTTCAGGCAACCAGCCAGAATTTTGTGGTTATCAGGTATCTAGTATTTTTCGTTTGATTGTCGGTAACCAAAGTTTTACACGCACTTCGCGAACTACGAGAAGGTCGGGTTGTCGGGACTTCGCTTTATTTTTAACAAAGTTTTTTTTGTCATGGAGTCGTAGCGTAGGAGAACTTGACTGTGGGAAGTTGACCGCCTGAACAGGCGAGGTAAAGAAATATCGAGGTTTTAGGAGGAATTAGGAACTATTTGATAACTCAGTAATACGAACGAATTCACGTTCACGTAGAGTTTGTTGTACAAAATGTTTTACCAGAGGGCGCAAAAATTCCGGGTGTCATATGTGTGTTATAATCCCATTAGAATTAGCACCTCTCGCTTCGCCTTGAATTAATCCCCTCTTAAAATCTCATGATACATTTATGAAATAACGTTGACAGACTTAGCGCGTCGGATTTCACGTTTACTTTCTCACTGTACGATGTTGAAAATTTGTGACCGACGAATCAATTTATAATGCATCGGAGTGCAACTAATATCCGCAGATTCTCGAGGTCAATTTTCCAGAATCTGAACTAGTTGCCATTTAGTGTTTTAGTTATAATTGATAAATATAATATTTTAGACAAATTAGTAAAGCGGGCACTTTAGCTTGTTGCCCAGCGAAAATTGTAGACATTTTTTTTCATAGCCGGTCAAAGGGGTTGAAAATTCGAGATTTACGAATCGATTTTTGATGGGTCGCTTCGGCATTAATATCTTGAGATTCGCGGGGTTAATTTTCCAGAATATGAATGAGCAGTTGCTATAGTGCTTAGATTATAGTTGGTAAACATAATACTTTTATGCGAATGGATAAAATGTGCACTTGAACTTGTTCTCCTTCGTTCGGAATGCCCTCTCGTAGCTGTTCCAAGCCGAGGTCTTGCGAACGTCAAGTTTAGCGAAATTCGTAGACACTGCTTTCAATAGTTGATTAAAGAAACACAATAGAATATCGAAGATAAACATATTGGGATTAACATAAAATCTCACGCTAGGAGTTGAAGGAAAGCGAGGATGAATTTGTACATGTTGGTACATGCGATGAACAGAAACAGAGCGGAGCATCGCCACCGCAGTCAGCAGACGAGGAAAGTGATATAGAGAGTTTGCACAGCTTCCACTACAGTCCAAAAGCTGTTGATCTACCCTCTGCTGTCAGACTCGCTAAGAGACTTTACTCGCTGGACGGCTTCAAAAAGTCCGACGTGTCCAGACATCTAAGCAAAAAGTACGTATTTCATCGGCTTATTAACATTACAAACCTGCATAAAGCTTCCAAAATTTTATTTATTATTTTTAATTATTGTATTGTACATTTATTTACTCTACACAGGAACGAGTTTATCTACAAGAAATCGCGATTTTAGAATTAAGAGAAGAATAAATATTCAATATACATCATCCAGATAATAAGATGGATGTCCTTTTTAATCCAAATTTTGTGATGTAGTAAAATGTGCCCGTATAATTTCAATACACACTGCGACAGTCAGCTCAGTGTCGGTACAATGTACTTCCCTTTTCGCATACACCAATTTTTTTTCGACTTCCTTAAAATAACCACATTTTCTGCGTTGCAAAATTTTTATATTCCCCAATAACCGTCATATCACCAGGAGTAATGGAACTTCCACAGGGACTAATTAGGCCCATTCCTCCTAGGGGGTAATTAAATTTTTCTGCGCATGCGCATATGTTAATAATTATTATTGGTCAATGTGGCTATTTTAACGAAGTCGAGGAAAATAATAATTTCAAGTTTCCAAACGTGGGTACAATGGATTCGTATACTTACATATTTTGTAAACTTTTTTTTTGCAGCAACGACTTTAGCAGGGCTGTAGCTGAAGAATACTTAAGGTATTTCAGCTTTGAACGGGACACGCTGGACGTGGCTCTTAGAAAATTCCTTGCTCAGTTTTCTTTGACTGGGGAGACCCAGGAAAGGGAGCGAGTTCTTGTACATTTCTCTAAGAGATATCTCGATTGTAATCCCGGCTCTTTCAACTCTCAAGGTATGTTTGCCCTCTGAATACACAAGTGTCGCTGACCTTTTTTTTTAATTCTCACTGAAAATAGAAGGGTGCGTTTGACTGGCCCGACATGCGTTTGCTGTATCTCTCCTCTTTTACACATTTATTGGAACAAGAATATCACATAAAATTGAACCAAACATTTTTTTTCAGATGCCGTGCATACGCTAACGTGTGCTATAATGCTGCTCAATACTGATCTTCATGGTCAGAATATCGGTAGAAAAATGTCTTGCTCCGAATTCATCGAAAATCTATCCGAACTCAACGATGGCGACAACTTTCCAAGAGAGGTACTCAAACAGCTCTACACCGCTATCAAATCGTTTCCGCTCGAGTGGGCCTTGTGAGTATACCATTGATTTTCCCTTAGTCAAGACACCAATAAGTAGATACTTCTTTAAGGAATTTTTTAAATAGAAAGCACATACCTATACGTTAATATCTTCTATATTCGACACTTCACTACACTAACTACACTTTTGAGTCTATTTTGGTATTATATACATTTTCTGATGGTTGACTGATTTCAAAGAAAATTAATCCTAAGCGACACTTTTCACATTTTAAGCGACAGTGAAACAAACTTGCCATCATTGACCAGAATAATGAATCCTGACTTTCACGGTTCGTTCTTATTCTTGCCATTTAAACTTTTCAATACTTCGTGTTTAATTTGATAATATTGTATACATATAGTACGTTACAACGTAGCGCCAACGATTATTCGTTGGTGCAATCGACAATCGGATTCTTTGGGTATATTATTGTCTGATTAATAGATTTTTCTACCTCCAAGTCAGCAATTAATAAATACTTTATAAACTTTTTTTTCAAGGAAAACATGTTTATACACATGTATTTTTTATATTTAACGCTTTTGTATTTAACATTTTCTTACCCAACTACCAACTTTACGACTGTATGAACTATTAAACGAAAAATTCATTCGAGCGGTATTTTCAATGTTTAATTAAAAAGTCAGTATGAGATAGTGAAATAAGTTTGCAATCATGGAAGTAAGTCACGGATTTTATGTCGCAGGGACGAGGAGGGTGACAACATGGGGTCGCAGGTCTTGCAGCAAGGGGATGGGCCAGCATTGTCCGGCATCGGGAATCCGTTCCTCGATGTGCCAAACGTAACTGGTGCTACAGAATTCAAAAAGGGCTACGTCATGCGAAAATCCTGCTACGATGCAAACGGAAAGAAAAGTAACGTTATTTTTTCGTCTATTTTATATTTTATTTAAATAAATTTGTTCGTACATAAAGTACTCGGCGAGTCGCCTCGTTACAATGATGGTGGCCTTTTCAGCTCCCTTCGGCAAACGTGGATGGAAGATGTATTATTGTACATTGAGAGAACTTGTATTATACTTGCACAAAGATGAACATGGCTTCCGCAACGACAGTTTGCACAATGCTATACGCATACATCACGCACTAGCGACTAAAGCATCGGATTACACGAAAAAGCAACACGTATTCAGATTGCAGACTGCCGATCAAGCGGAATATCTCTTCCAAACAAGGTGATATAGAAAAATAATCTTACGTACAAGGTTTTATTCATTCACTATTCTGCCCTCTTATCGTGAGAAGGACCGTATTCAATCCGATTAGCCCTGAATCATTTTTCACGTGTAAAGTTAATTGTTCAAACCCTGCAGACGTAGATCTGAACGTTTCTATGTTCATACTGATTTCTAACGATAAAAGGCGACCGAATGCAAAATTGAGCCGTGCTAGAGTAGAATATATTATCGCCAATTGGCTACATGAATTATACAAGATAAATGACCGACTAATTTGCCGTCACCGTTCACTTGCGGAGTCCATAAATGTTTAAATAAAAATAAAAGTATTTGGAGAAGTTTTATTTTTCGATGCGAAAAATAAAAAAATGGTGTTGTAGTTTTATAATATTACTTATGATATTTATCGGCGAATTTAATGTGCTGTTCTAAAAATACGATTCCATTTAGTATGATATTGCGGTGAATCGTTGTAAATTGCACGTTAAATACGAACCGGCAATAAATTTCTAGATTTTGTTTGAATGATAGATCGGAAACGAGAAAAATATCAGTTATATATTTTTCCAACACATGCGTCGTTCACCGTTGTGAATAGCGCAGAATCGATTTATAAAATCACCTTTCGTTACAGACAGTCGATACAATGAGCTACTGAAACGAATTCGATTGAGCGCGAGACAAAAATCCCTGTGACATGGTTCGACCCGAATTCGCCTGATTCATGGTTCAAGTCTAATGTATAATTTTCTTTTGCAGTGACTCCAAAGAGCTTCAATCTTGGATCGATACGATAAATTTCGTTTGTGCCAGCTTCTCTTGTCAGCCTCTCGCAGGAGCGGTAGGTTCCCAACGAAAGTTTCAACGGCCTTTGCTTCCCTGCAGTCACACCAAATTGGCGCCTGTAAGCATCTCGCCTACTCAGTAGTGATTGAATTTGAGGGAAAAAAAAAAACAGAAAAAGATATACGAAAAAATTATATCGTTATAGCCAGCACGCGAGCGCACTTCAATAGTCGATTCCGCGGAACCTGCACACACAATATACACGAATGATCATTCTAGTAATTAATAATGCGCTTAGTAGAAATGAATCATTCGTAGCGCGGTGCCTGTTGCCGCAAATAGCAGTGACGGACCGAACGAACGTTCAGACTCGTCGTTGGCACACGCCCGCGTACATTGACACGACCATGCTGTTCGTTAATTGACGGTCCGACTTCGTTCGAGCTTCGTAATTGTTTTTAAGTTTCTCCTTTTCCATTTTTTAGCGGGAACAATTGCGGGACCACGAAGAGAGGGTTAATAGACTGGAGGCTGAACTCGACGAGCACAGACGTCATCCGCCTGAACGCGGTGCCAAAGCTCTGACCGTTCAAAATTACAAGGAAAAAGACGTTTACCTGCACTATGAGGTATGTTTCGGCGATGTGTTTATAGTGAAAGAATAAGAAAGATAACCATCTGTTTTCAAAATAAGAAAACCGTTTTTGTATTGTCGCATGTGGGACCAAAGAAATTTTGTTATAAGATCGTTGAGATCGATGCCATGAGTTTGTCGATAGATTGAAATGTTCGATTAAATAAAATTAGAAACTTGCAACTCTTAAATTGTCGTCTGGGAAGGAAAACTTTTATAGACTCTTAAAGTCGTTTTTTATCTTTATGGGAATTAAAAAACGAATAAAGTCCTTACAGATTTTCTTCCGAAGACATTTAGGCTTTACCAGTTTTCAAGGTTAATTTGTGGAAATCAAGAGATTTTCATGGTCATATAAAAGCTTATAAAAGCTTATAAAAGCTTATTTCGCACACTTCATTTATAAATTATTTTAGATTCACTAATAGCAGTTAGGTACAAATTATTATTTTCATAATTTCAATATTTTGTGTTATCAATCATCATTTCGTCCATAGTCATAAAGCGGTATTTTAGTAACAATTAATTGATATAAAGGTATGTACCCTTTATATCAATTATTATATATAAAAAAATAACCATTTTTCCTATTTTTAACATCACTGCAAAATTCGTACCCTTTACTACCGCAATCGCCGTTCCAATGAGATTAGAAAGATGTCGAGAAGGACAAGAAAATTACTAGCCGAACTATTCGTTCTTGAATGTAAAACTACGACATCGAAGAGAAGCTGTTCGGATATGATTCTTAAATTTACGGATATGATTCTAAAATTAATTTTTTTTTCTTTTCTTCATCACAGTTGAAAAGGTACAAAACGTACGCATACCTGTTACGCTCGAGGCTGGCGTTCACGGAAGTGGAGCCTTCGCTGGTGGATAGTTGCATTGGTGAAGTTGACGAGGGCGGTAGCGGTGCACCGTTGAACGCAGAGGTCGCCCTGGTACCGCCTCCCGTTCCCGATCGACCTGCCACAAATAGGTACAGTTACAGGGCTGCCATTTACAACCGTAACCTTCTCAATGATCAGGACTACAGCGGGGATATTGGTTGACGTGTAATGGGTGTCTTTTCAGCATGTGTGGTCTAGTCTGACCTGCATACGTAGGCAGAAGCATCAGCTAGAGTGTGAAGATTTCATTGCTCCCAAAATAATGCAAAAAGAAAAAGGAAACTAAATTTTAAACAAACAAACAAAAAAGAAACGGATCCGAAATAGTACACGTTGTGTTCATATTCTGATTGGTTATTGTATCTCGTTGCATCGGACGAACCGATTTTTCAATGTTAAATGGTCTATTGCCCCAAGCGGCACCCCGTGCCGCCTATAAACTTTTTTTGCTAACCCATCTATAAATTTTTTACCGTTCGTATTCCTTTCACGCTTGTCTTCTCGCCTTCAATAAGTTTTCATGGTGTTCCACTGTGTTTTCAAGATTAAACAGTATTATACATAAATATTTTTTTAATTATTATATTTTCATTTTAATTCATATTCGATAAATAATTTTTGAGCAAGCTACTGTTGCATTCGCCTGCATATCCAGACTCCTAGTCCATTCGTGCCCGGAATAATATTTGGTGATTGGATCGGGTGTAATTTGTTACGATATTATTATGGTAATTTACGAAACTACAGATACTATTACTGCAACGTCGTGGCGTGCAATGGTACAACGTCATACCATTGTTTATAAACGAAGAACACACGTGTCAATTAACGTGCGCACACTACATCGTTAATAAATTTACAGCGACAGCGATCGAATTACTATCTTAATTCGTAAACTATTGCGACGTGGTGCTGGTCTTTTTACAAGTAATATACGTGTATTACATGTATTAGTTCTAAAATTCAAATTTCTGGCTCATGCTTTGCATTTAATCGTTAACCCATTTCATTTAACGAATTTACGTTTAACTCTCCTGTATTTTATTTAATTGCGTTACGAGGCGACTCATGCTTTTTTCGTTAATTACTGATTCTAACCATCCGACGCAGTCTCTAGTTCGTATTTCGTAACGCTAGAACATCGTTCGATGGATATATTTGCTTCTTCGTCGCGCTTAATTTCGGAATTTGTTTATTTGTTCATCGTCACAATTTATTTGCCTAGAGCAGAAGTTGTATACGACTTACTGGAGATATGAGATGACCCAGTTTCGCACTGCAAGGAATTTCGTGACGAAAATCGTTGTCGTCTTTGTATCGCGACGTGAATGCTGAAAGGTCGTGTAAAACATTTTTCGTTCTTATTGTATTATTTTTTGGTTCTTTTAAAAGTTATATATTCAGATTTATAGCTCAATAAAGTTAATTTTGAATCGTCCATGTTTGCCACTGATTCTTCGTGTTGGAAAAATGTTTAGCAAACTTAAGTATTAACTACCGTTTTACTTGCTCCGCAATTTGCTTCGTTGATTCTTACATCCGTTCAGACGAATTATAAGTAAAACATTTTATTTTATCTATAAAGTTATATTTTTATATTTTTTGTACAGGTTACGACCTTTCAGTACCATTAACGCGTGATACTTGAAACTCGTTATTTTAATTGTTGAAAAGAACCCTCAGTATTGAATGTTTTGAAAATTGAGAGAACTGCGCATTTTCGAGAATTGAACGCTCCCGCTGTATAAAAATGAGACGCAACGTATTTAAAAGAAGGGAAACGTGGTAAGCTTCTAATCCAATGGCCAAACAATTCGGGTTCTATTTACTCGCGAAGCTGCAAATACAGCTAATGGGATCGCGCATTCATCTTTTATTTTATTCTTTAGTTTATCTACCGAATACACGCGCCTCAGTCTCTACTTTTTGTTTACCTGAGTTTACGACAATACGCATCCAATTAATTGAAAAAAAAAATCAACGTAATTTAATTCTGATAAACAATTATTTTTTAGATCTATAATGTTAGTTCGTTCTGATTTTGTTACTTTTCGCAATATTTTATCTGACTTTTGGTGAAGGATTAGGTCATCTAGTTTTTAAACGGTATATATTGTTTATTATTAACTTATCTAAGGACTGCATTGAGTTCGTCGCGAAAAGACCTTGTAGTAAAATTGTCTAAAGCAGTTTACGGTAAAAAATCTAAAAAGATAAAAATAAACAAAGTTATGTTAAAAACGTTACTGTTCGTAATGCATATTTACATTAAGGTTTAAATAATAAAAGTGGAGAATTGAACGCGATCGAACGGTCTCTCGATTTTCGAACGTCTCTCCAGAGATAATTCTACTATCGTTCAACAAGGGTAAACTTTTTCGTAGTTTGTATCACCTTCCTTAAAGACTCTAGACCAGGTAAAAGTTGTAATGCTAACGAGAAACAGAAGTAACGTAACAGAGTACGCTTTGAAGAATGTGTTGTGTGAGCTAAGACTGGAAAAAAAATGAATATCAAATTGTGTTAATTCTAAATAATATTTTTTACATAGGCTGTTGAAAAATTTATGTATAAACTTTTTTTTTTCAAAGATTATTTAATTTTTGGTTTAAATCGCTCGGTCACACATAAAACTATGACGTGCGAGTCAATAAAATCTAAATTGCGTCAGAGTTCTTCGCAAGAAAAAACTGTTAATTTTCTTGGTTCTCTTTACGCTTTGAAAAATGGTTGATTCATACGTAATTTGGTAGTCCTTGAAATCTGTCCTTCCGAAAGACCCTGCCTAGGACTCGAACGTGACGTAACTTGTAAGAACAGAGTTCTTCATTAGGGTACAAATATTCGAATTGATATTAAGATAGTCAGGTAGCATTTTATAATAATTCGTTTACAAACTTTGTTGCAGTATTACGGTAGCAGTTATATTCATGAAAAAATATCTAAATGCAAAATTTCTATATAAACACACACACACACACACAGAGTAACATAAAAAAGGCAAAATAGTCAATGACTGTATCGTTTTGATTAACATTACGCAAAAAAAGGGAGAAACAAATTCCTAACTGCAACGAGTGTACGTTTGATTAAATGATAAAATGTTCACCTGACAAGGTGATTTCAATGACCTCAGACACGGTACGTATCGACCGTTAGAGAGTTAAGAATTTTAACAGATAATAAGTAACAATTCATTGAGTTTTTGCTTCGAAGTGAAAAAAAATCAAAAGTTGAACATTCAGCTATGTTAGTTATAAATTGCGAATTTCGCTGTAGGCTCAAACATTCGTCATTCCAAACAGTTAAATAGCATCAAGAAATGTTGTTTATTTTAGGGAATGTGTTAACGTAATGAGATCAATATGATAAACTAGTCCAAATAGTGTCTTAGACATGGTTCCTGTAAGTCATGCAGCTGCCCAATTTTTTACTAAAAAAATTATATATGTAAATTATTTCGTTACTTTCGTTCGTATTTTTTATTATAGTTAGGTCTTCAATCCCGTCTCCCAACATTATTACTACCTTTGTATACATTCGAAAGAGGAAGAACAAAAAATACACGGTTTCAACAGTTACCAAATAAATATAGTGTATAGGAAGGTCCTTTGTATATATATATAAAAAAATATTGAAACAACTGTAATATATGTGGATAACATTTACTGATTATAAAACGTACGACGCTAATGGCAATAAAAAATGAAATATCTCCAAACTCTTAATAGTACGAAAAATTCTTGCATTGCGTTCCCAAATCATTGGAGATACGTTTCGAGTATGTATTGAGGCCTAGAGTAATTTAATACCTTGCCTTATTGTTTTTTTTCTCTGATTCTTTTCTTCTATTCTGCACTTCTATCACTCCTATCAAATTGCATGCGCATGGTAGTAACAGATCGTGATTGAATTCATGAATAGAGTAACACCACACACACACACATACACTTGCGAATATAGTATCGAATGAGTACTTACAGTTGTGGAAAATCGCAAGTTTTTTTCAGTCCATGGGCAGTATCGAGTACCGAGACTGCTACCATTTGGGAAACAATGCGTAACTCGGTTTATCGCATGGCGGCCCAAGATAAACGTACCAGTGAATTAACATTC
Organism: Listrodromus nycthemerus; assembly: GCA_963978505.1. NCBI lineage: Eukaryota > Metazoa > Arthropoda > Insecta > Hymenoptera > Ichneumonidae > Listrodromus > Listrodromus nycthemerus. The sequence goes on from OZ021679.1 coordinate 6,824,107, forward strand.
CTAGGAATTATCGGATTCGTTTTTTTCCAGATACTGCAGAAACTCGAAAATCTATGCTAGATTCTATTTAAGAGGGACTTCGCAGTAAATCCATTTTTGAAAAACTGCAATAAGTTCATTTGCATCCAAAAATCTGCAGTCAATTTTGGATAATAATTGTTTTGATGATCTATGTATTGAAGAAAAAGAATTTCTGAAATGCTTCAGTAATAAGTTTTTTTAAACGGTTGAGAAGTCATGAGTATTATTTCGACTACAATATGGAAATTTTATATCCTTTTATTGCAATTATCGTATGTTATTTTACTGAAATTTCCACATCTATTCCATCTTAACACATGATGTTCTGACATAAGTTTATATTCTCGTAAATATTCTATAATTTATGTAAATAGAAAAAAGTCTTCTATCGGCGCTGGTTCGAGTTACCGGTAAATGTTATTGGATTTAAGATTACGTCGTGTTCACTATTAAACTGTTTATTGAATGGTTGGTATTCCGATATAACTCATTGACCACCCGTCTATATTGATAACATGTATTAACATTTTCTGCCCGTTTAGGATTCATTCTACGTCATCAGAAAAATATTTCTAACGTTTTCGAAATGGCTTCGAAATCAAATGAATTTTAATCAGCAGAGCTTATAGCATAATATGAAACAAATCAAACGAAATTGGCGATATAAATTTTTAAAAACGGCGTTCCGGTGACAAGAAGTTAAAAAGTTGATATTCCGTTGCAGTTTAATAATGCTCAAACTTAAATGCTTTCACAAACCTATTTCAATTGTTCAGTCCTTTCAATATTTTATCAATGGAAAGTCTTTATTCTTCCATACCGTTTGGATTTCTCATGTTTTTTTTTTCGTTTTGATTTCTCGTCGAGTAAAAGCCCAATAGTGTTTTTACATTTTTTTTAGTTATTCTAAAATAAACAAAAAAAAATCGAATGATTGATTCATTTATATAATAGGAAGTTAATTTTATTTCTGACAGAACGCGTGGGGCTTGGATTTTAATTCACTGGTCTGCTTGTCTAATCCGATAGCCCGGTAAAAATAATAGAGAATGTTAATTCTGTTGCATGCCACAGGGACGAACTGGACACATCTTGAGCGCCTGTCAGTATGAGCTGCCGATTTTACCCCGTATACTACTTAGAAACCTGCAGGAGCTGTGCAGGATCCGGTATAATCGTGTATCGCGGTTGACCTTCGTTATTAAAACATTGTACAACAATTGTTACACACTACTATGCAGTTAATTGAAAATCAAATTTAAAAAGAAGAAAGTTATTCAGCGATTCGCAAAGATATTCTAGATATGGCTCGCCGTGAAAAGGGATATTGATGTTTAGTGTTGAGATAATTCATAAAAAGAAAGAAAATGAAGAAGAAACAACCAAGGCGTAGGAATCAAAGGCAGTCTATCGGATTAACGGTTAATCACTATTATCTGTCTTAAGACAACTGCCACAAAGCAGGGATGAGACTATTCACACAAATTTTAGTAATCGAATGTGAAAAGAAACTTAGATTGTATTCGACTAACGCGTTGTATATCACTGACCTCATAAATTAATTGTGGCCTAGTTTATTAATTGAAGAACAAAATCATAGAGCCTAAAACTGCGTTTTCTTTTTTTGTTCCATACACTCGATTCATATCGAGCATACTGAAGAACGGTTTCCTATTACAAGAGAATACGGCAAACGTACCTCGCTTAAGTACTTACTAGTTTATGTTGATCGTTTAACGATACAGGCGATGTTTATTTTATTTTATTAAAAGACATTTTTTTTTCTAATTATCTTGTACAGAAAGTAATGACGTTTCAGTTCTAAAGTACTTTGAAGTGTATAGCGTAGAAATGCCAAAGACTTGCATTTAAATGTATTATTATTGTGTATCGTACGTTTTTTTTCTTCCTATCGTATTTTCAGTTACACTAACGTATCTGATTTGCGAATATTCGAGTGGATAAAACTCTATCGTGCCGATGTGTCGAAGGGCACACGTACATTTTTCTATGTCGTTATATGCAAGGCCATTTTGTTCGTTAACTTATTTTTCTGGTAACAAGACCATGCGATATTATTCCATTCGTGTCTTTCGACGTTGATTTTAAATATCTTTTCAATGAACAAATTATGGTAAGATATGGAGAGTTTTACTGGGTTGTATATAATCCTTAGGGTGTGTCGTAAATATTATTCATAAATATTTGGAAAATAACGCTAGCGACTTTCTCTCAGTAAACAAGATGGAAGGCACTTCGAACTGAAAGTGTTATTGATTTATTCTGCATCAAACAGTATCGTTGTAAATATCATCTTATATTTAATGAAAAATAAAAACTCCGACATGACTGAATACTGATCGTACATTTATTCTTCCTCGCAATAGTCTGTGCGCTCCCAAAAAAAATGTATATTAATCGCATATCAACGTACGAGCCATGGATACCGCAAAAAGCTTCTCACACCCGCACGTGATCTGATCGTATTCAAGAATTATGGGTAACAAGGTTTGTTGTTGAGTATATGTAACAATGAATGTTTGCAAGTTTGTTGAAACCGTCGCTACGAATATAAACGCAAAACTGAACTTTTCCACATATGTTCTGATGTTCAATTACTAAGTTAAGGTGCGAATGGAACATGGAGCATATATCTACCGTTTTTGAAAACGAAAGTGACATTTTTCAGTATGACCTCACTTACGGTTAAAAACTTAGATTTTGTCAGTTCGAATGTGAGGTACTTCCGAAAAATGGTTGTAGCGGGAATCATATCCTATCCAAGATATCCGTTTTATTAGGAGGGAAGATTAAAAGACTGATAAGATTTTTATATCGATTTATTATCGTATAATCAAATTGTTATAATTGTATACAATTCTACATTAGGTACTGTTATTTTACATAACTTTCTGGTGGTTCAAAATAATATTAGACTTTCTACTTATGTACAGACACAGTGCAATGTATATGCAATAATAATAATAATAATAATAATAATTAATAAACGTTCTATAATACAACGTGGTCGACCCTTTTTAACTGGCTCTCCACTCTTCAACATACAAAGATACAAACTTCTTGTATACATATACACGACCCACTAATTTGCTTGCTTTGCTTTTTTTTCTTACATCTCCTCGTCGCGTGTTCTACGACCGTCATAATAATATACACTTGATCAATGTTCTTCTTTTCTGGTTCGTAAAGTAAAACTAATATTGTACAACTTTGGAGGAATGTTGTGATGGCGTAGCACCAACTTCACTATAAATCGATTAGTCAAACTGAAATGGCACTTTACAAATTAAATAATATGTCTATCGTCATCATATATATATATATATATATGTATATATATATGTATATATATAATATATTTTTTTCTTCTCTCAATGTAAAACCTACCCAATAACGTAGCAACAATAACAACAGTGGAACGAGCTCTTTAGTTCATCCACTTGCGGCAGTTAGGCGCGGCACAGGCGCATGCTATCTTGTGCTGGTCATCTTCTATATCAAATTTGTAATCATATGCCAGCTGCAACAGAAATATAAATAATAAATTAGTGTCGGAAAGAAAAATTTAATTTTATGCTTCGTCCTACTTTTTTATTGTTGCAAAAACCATCAAGCCTGTATTTGGGTTTCATTTTTTTTTATCTCGCAGGTCATAATCGACGACATGCGCTTATTTATTCGCCGCCGACAGGTGATCAAAGAATTAATTAAAACAGAACAACATTGGAAATTGATTGGTTTTGATTTCGATGGAGTTTCGCTGCTCGAGACCTTTTTACTGCAGATAATAACAATCGAATCATATTTTTAAAGATTTCCATAAATCGAAATGAAATGTAATTTTTAAAGTTTGCCTGTATTTAACTCCATGAGATATTGTTACTTTCGATTACCACGGTCGGTACTGAAAACTATAATTGAGAATAAAAAATAATTTCTGGAATCAAAATGGAAATAAGAAATTGTCTTGCCGGAGTAATCCTGTCCCAAAATATATATGGTTATTCTACTTATATTTTTTTGTTATGGAAGAGTGAAGATATGAATTTATCGAAAAACTCACCTCTTCACCACGTGAGATTCTTCGCTTCGCAAAGATAATGATTCTAAGATCTCGTTCGACCTCGACGATTTCAGCGACACAATTCGGACTGCAGGAGTGATTGATGTAACGAGCGAGTCCACCACTTAGCGTCGCATCTACCACCCTCTCCTCGTCTAGACGGAACATGTAAATACCACGGTTCTGCGAACAATAAATGAACAATAATTTAATTCAACACAACTCTATCAGATTGGGACTATATATACATTTTGTTATTATGAATTGTTAGGGCTTAAGAAGAAACCCCTTTAACAGAGTTAACTTCATTTGTTGTATACGATTCTTATCGTTTTCCTATTAATAAACGACTGAGTGTACAATTCTGCCGCAATATACCAACAATTATATTCGGAGTTGAAAGACGGATCACCGAAGAAATGAATCGTGTGCACATACCCTAGCTTCGTATTGCTTTTCCCTCAACTCTGAGAGTTCGGTGCGGATTATTTCGCCGATGTATTCGATGACCATAGTGTGTTTCTCCAGGTCACGAGCGGCGTACAGACCCAATCCTTGAATCTTCGATCTCGCGAGGTATACGTTGTTGCGCCACTCTTGCTTCATTTTCTTGTACTGCGAGCTTTTCGAATGAACAAACTGTTTCGAGTATGGGCAGGCAACTTCCCCGGCCACGGATGCCGTTGGTACAAAAGTTGCGCGCGCCGAAGACGCTGTTCTCTGGGTATGCGGCCTCTTCCAGGGTAACTGATTTCGTAGCCGAGCCTCTGTCCTCGCGCTTCCCGTCGGATTTATAGCGAGCGGCAGCTCGAGCAGTGGATTTTTTCCGTACTTGAAACGATAATCCGTCAGCGTATCGATACCCGGAAGACTCTCGAGCACCCGAACGACCGCCGGTTCCGTTAGTCCGAAAAGATCTTCGCCGGAGACGTAACGCGGAAAAAGCTGAACGCTGTGAGTTGTTCTTCGCAATTCGGCCAATGGCTCAAGTATTCGGCTCCACACTGCTCGCGGCGTCGCATCTCGGAGCTCGACGTCTTCCTGGGACGGCTCTTGGACGAGGACTCTAAATTCGGGACGGCCGGACACGTCGTGAATCGAGCACACGTAACGACAACGCTTGTTCGGCCTTCTCATGCTCCAGTAAAATCGGACGATCTTGTAACCAACTGGATATATGTAGTTCGGCGTATGAAAGTTTGCTAGTTGATGAGGAAGAAGCTGACCGACGCTGAGAAATATTAAACTTCCGACCCGCAGCAGATGATTGTGCTCTGAGTGATGCATCACAGCGGCTACTTGACGATTCTCGTCTCGATTCACGTAGACGCGACGATACACCGACAGGGTTGTCAGTTCGTTATCTTTTTCGTTTTTCTGAATGTGTTGGGAGCAGTAAGTACTCTGTGAAAATGCAAAAAGACATCTTCAGTTTTTAATAATGGGTAAAAATAGAGTTTGCAGAATAATTGATCGAAGTTCGGAGGACATAAAGTTATTAATTGACGAATACCAAAACTCCTCCAATCTATAAGACATGATTTGATATAATATTCAATTTCTCATTGGCCTTCGCTCAATTTTCAATTTAGAAGGATTGTATTTTCAATCAATATCTAGAAGTTTCAATGGATCATCAGTGTCGGCGAGTTATGCCTTCGATCAATTTATCCTAAGTTTTGTTCCATTTCGGGTTAAAACCTTTCAATTAATTTCTCAATTCTGTCAAACGTCAATAAATACAAACTTCCAGAGTTGGGTGTATCGAACTCACTTTGTTCTTGTAGAAAACAACGCCATCCTTGGATGCACAACCGAGATGATAGACGTTTGTGCAGCGCAATTTGAAGCATCTTACAGTGGCTCCGGGTTTGTCACAAACGATGCAGTTCAGTCCGAGACTGTGCTGCAGAGCGGTGTCCAAATTCATCAGCGCACCATTAACGGTCTCGTAAACGTCGTCGGACCAAAGTGCGCAGTTCAGGTGAACCCATTTGTCAACGTCGAAATTTAGGAGTCTCGCGGGCCCATCTGCCGCTCCATCACCCTGACTCTGGCAGAACATGCAACGACGGCTGTCGTCGGTTTTCGCCGGCACAACCGTGACTCCCATGCGAAACAGCATCTGGAACAGCAAATAGATTAATTATTTATCTCTCGAAATAGAGTGAAGCCTTTGCGACGTTCTATATCAACACAGACTTAAAAATCGATAATGTATTAGATAAAAGAATTAGACTCATCAAAAACTTTGTGCAGACTTACGAGTAGATTTCATCTAATTACATAACATAACTTAGTAACATCACAAAAAGTTATGAAAGTTCACAAAATAAACATAAAGTTTGACGAATGTTTATTTCCACTCTACCACGAGACAAACCTATAACTGTTAGTTAATCTTGTATCAAATGAGAGGAAAAAGTCGACAGGTTTACGAACCTCAGTGACTTCTCGATCCGTGGGTTTTTTGTATTTGGTAGGTGGCTGTATGACTCCGAGAGACCAGGATTTGTATCGAAGACCTCGCCAGACCTTGGCAGGTGGCGGTGGTCCTGTGCCCTCGCTGTCATTTTCCTCTGACGCTGGATGTTTCTTCGGCCTCTTTTCGTCGACCTGGATATCCTCTGTTATCTCGTTCATATCCGAATCTTCCGTTTCAGTCTTAATCTTCATTTCCGTGCTTATGTCAATATCCATATCGTCAACGTTGTCGACGATGTCCTCGGGCTCTCTGTTCTCCGGGAGCTTCGATTCCAAGACTTTCTTCTTTATCGTCTCGTCGAGCACTTTAATGTCAGCTTTTTGGCACAAGTGATCCACGATTGTTGCGGCCTGCACATAAAAAAGGTGACGAATAGTCAATTTTGTTAATACGCATTGAAATTTCGCAATGCCTCGGGTTAAACGACTGATTGTGCGATTTGGTTATTTCTCCATCTTACCATTCCTTGTGTGTTCGTAGGAGTTCTGTGCATGACGGCGAATTGCATGTAACAGGACGCCGAACAGAAGCACAGTTCGTCACCTGGTTCCGCCTCTTCTTTACTGAGAAACGGTAGATCTGATACTTTCTTCCTGATGAGACTACTCAATATAACGACATCGCAGTGACGACAAAATTTTGCCGCGCCGTTCAAGATACTCTGGATGTCAATCGGCGCTGTAAATTCAGACTTTGATGTAGTGTTTATTTTCTAGTCAAATGTTTTACGAACGTGTTCCAATGTTGTGTTCTGCTTGCATGTTCCGCTAAACTCACAAGTGGCTATTTTTTGTTAAATGGTAATCTACTTAGCAAAATTGCACAAGGCACTACGGTAAACAAATATTATATTTTAGTTTTTTTTAAATTTTCTTATACCCGGAAAGCAGTCGAATGCATTGCTCAATTTGAAAAAATTACACAATTGGCATTTTTCAACATTCGCATTCTTAACCAAATGAATAATTATATAAGTGAATTATAAAAATTAGCCGTAATTATGTTCTGTTACCTTGCTACATTTTATTACACAAATCGAAGACATTTATGGAATGACTTCTTGTACGGAAGGTTTGGAAAACAAATTTGAATTTTGGCCGTTTTGATTTACGTCATCGTTTGATGATAACTATTGTATATTAGGCGAGTATTAATACCTCCTTCTTTTCCATCCTTCCCCTTGGTCCTATAGAGACCTAATTTTTGACTAGGTGGGGTAGTGGTGCGCTCGACAATTTGATATCCAGGAGGTGGAGCTATGTTTAGAATATTGGCCAAGTCTTTAAGTACTCCCATTATATCGTCTGCGGCCTGACTGTTTAAGGTCAACGTGACGGTCACATTTCCGGTATCGCGCAACGGCAGTGGCGGTGATTTCCCCAATCTACGAGAATTTGTGACAATCAGATTAGCGACACTTTGTCGTGTACCAAGCGGAAGTTGCATAAATTACCTTTGTCTTATATTCTAATTGATGTGCCATTTTATGAGAGAATAAAAATCAATGGTAAAACCAAGAGTAAGTTACTATTAATTATTTTCTCTTATTTATTGCAATTTAAAAACGAAATATTGATTTCTCATTAAGTCGACATCACAGTAGCGATCGGTATTCAAATTTATAGCCAGAATTTAGGCGTTAAGTATTTAAATTAAAAAAAAATTGTTTTCAAGAAGATAAAGTAGTATTGAATTGTTTATCATTAAAACCGTTTTTAAGTATAAATCAATAAAAAAAAATGTTTTCGTAAGCTTCATAGTCAAGCGTCGTAAAACGTTTTTTACACAAGTGACGAGAATATTTGCAACTTCACCGCTGACGAATCGTATCACAGATTAATACCGACCTTGATGAGCCTAGATTTTCCTTGTCCTGCTTCGCCGCATCCTTTAGATATCCCGGCTTCACTCTTATCGGAATCGGTGATATTATCGGTATGACTGGCGAGACGCGCTTCAACCAGTCGGATTCCTCGTCCGACTCTTCATCAATCAATCTCAAACCGGGGAATCTGTGAATACATTCGGGAATAACGCACTCCGGCGATGACGAACTGACGATGGTGTCGGGAGTGTCGACGTCGCGATTCATCAACAACGAGTTTTCCTTCTTGTCATCTACTGAAAAAGAAAATAATAGCAGATAAAATTGATTGTTCGGTAAAAAATAAGTAATCGAACTTTTTTACAAAAATCGGTGAAAGATCGTTACGATAACCTTTAACGAACTCTGAATTTGCTGATATAAAATATAAGTTTGAAGTTCAACGTTCAGAAGTTATTTTTCTAGCATCTTTTATTAACATTTTTCTTGCAATATCATAAGTCTTATATATAGTTTGGCAAACGGTTGATTTGTTTGTTGGATTAGATGTTTTTCTAACTCCTACCAGTTTTTACAGACAATAGAATGGATCACGAAATTCAGAAACTTTATTCCATATGGAATGAATATTCGCATGACGCGAACAATGCGATCTACGCGGGTGCACGACACAACGCAACTGCCAGTTTAGAGTAGAACTGTATTATCTAGGTGCGTTCTGAGGCGAACCCGATGAGGCAACCGTGCTCCAAACATAGAACGAATAACAAAAATTGTACTAATGCCCTTGGAAAATCGAAATAAAACGAACTAAACTCACAGTCTTCGAGTTTGAGCGGTGGAAATTCTTGATCGTAAAAGCCTCTTTGGGTAGAAGCGGGTTGTTGGGGTGGCGAAGGTTCCAATTCACCGAAAGGCTGTGTGTTGTAGTGATCAGAAACTCCGAGCAGTGTAGCGGCACCGTAAGCGCCAGTCAAGTCGCCGGTTCTTGTGTTGTAGTCCTTCTGAGTGCCGAATTTCGCAAGATCCCCCGTGCCAAAAATCGGGCACACGCCGTAATTCCTACCCAACAGAGGTTCTAATACTGCCATCGGTTGAAGCTGTCGCAACTGCGTCATAAGATTGTCAATAAACGTGTCGTAATCTTCGTCCATGCGAGACACCTTCCTCGAACGTTTCTTTTGCGGTGGGGCCGTGGCATCCTTTCCTTGGCTCTGCCTGCGCTTCTGTTGGTACTGGCGCCTTTTTATTTTTTTGAGATCTGAGTGGAAAAAAAACGAAAGCAAACAAATCTTCAATTCATTAGATAAATGACAAAATATTGAACATTATTCGACGAAAATTAATGTCTTAGTATCGAATATGCATACTAATTAAAAGTATAAAAGCATATCCATAGAAAAAAACTTCGAACTTAGTAAAATGCGAAGAGCTGATAAAAAAGGACAAACACTGTTGTACTTGTGTCGATTTGTGAAAATGTCGCACGATCGTGATGAAACGTATTTTATTCACGAAGTGAGTATTTAATACCAGCCGAATTTCTTCTGTGAGGAAGCATAATCTTCGTAGAGGGAGTCGGAAGTACTCAGGAAAACAATAAGAAAGTCATAAGATTTTGTTTTGCATGTAATAAAATACTTTTGTTGACGCACGTAAAAACGGGTCCTATGAAAATTTAGTAATGTAGATAGTATTGTTTTACTCTCATATCAGCGCATGTTTTTTTTCACTTCACCAACCAATTTTTTTCAGAAATAAAGGGGGAAAAAAAACTATGGTCATTTTTAAATCGAAATTCCACGACCGAAGAAAAAAAATTAAAAAACCTTAATAAACAATTTAACATAAAAAAGCTCACCAGTTTTATCGTCAATGGACCCGTCGATAAGCTCTTCTTTGGCAGTAAGAAAGTCTTTGGTATCGGAAAGCTGGGTAGGAGTGTTACTGGACAGTACTTCATCGAGAATTTCCTTTTTAACTTCCACTAAAGGCACTGTGTGTTGCGAAATTGCACCCTGTGGTAGGTGAGCTTGATGACCCAGAGGATGGGACATCGTATGAGGCACTGACGGTTGTATTGTATTAATGTTTTGTTGTTGCTGTTGTTTTTGCTGTTGCTGTTGTTGCTGCTGCTGCAACTGCTGTTGCTGTTGTTGCTGCTGCTGCAACTGCTGTTGCTGCTGCTGCTGCTGCTGTTGTTGTTGCTGCTGTAGTTGCTGTTGTTGCAGTTGTTGCTGTTGTTGTTGCTGCTGCTGCGGCTGCTGCTGCTGCTGCTGCTGCTGCTGCTGCTGCTGTTGTTGTTGTTGTTGTTGTTGTTGTTGTTGTTGTTGTTGCTGCTGCTGCTGCGGTTGTTGTTGTTGTAAGTGCTGTTGTTGGTGCTGCTGTTGTTGTGATTGGGATATCTGTGGTTGAGGAGTCTGCGGCGGTGTTGTAGCAACGGGTGTAGAAGGTTGCGATTGAACGCCGCTCGTTGTCTGCGAGCTCGTGGGTTGTGCAACTTTGCTTCCAGAAATTGTAGAGACACTCGGCTTTCCGTGAGGCACGCTCAGCCTCGGATAAGCGGTGGTCACCGTAGAGCCAACTCGCTGCTGCCTCCCCTGAGCACAAGAATTACCGACGACCGTTTCGCTTGCGTTTTTCGTCGCTGCTTGAGGCTGCGACGTGGCGATATCCTGGAGCGGCGGTGTCGAGGCTTCGCTGATCTTTAGCTGCAACGGGGGTGTCGGTTGCTTGGCAACGGTCGTCGGCGCTGCTTGCTGGGACACTTGGCTCGTCGTCGAGATCGGTTTAACGATCGGTCCAGTGAACTGACTTTTCGTCGTCGACGTGTCGAACGGTCGCTGATGCTGGACGGTCTGCAGAGTCAAGGCCGCGGACTGAGCGGGCGTCGCACTCTTGGCAGAATCCTCCTTCGTCGGTGGACTCTTCATCTTCGACGAGGGGGCGACCGAGTGCGAAACGAATGAGGTCTCGCGAGTCAGTATCTGCTTGGTAGGGGTGGATTTTGTTGGGGGTGTCTCATTGAGAAGAGGCGGCAGCAGGGAGGACGGAGTCGGTGGAACGGGTCGGGCGAGCTGGGCCTCGAGCGAGGGCACCAGCGGTAGACTCGGCCCCTGGCTCGTCGTCGAGGCGAGCGCCGTTGTGGCGCAGGCGGTGTTTTGCAACAGTTGCTTCAAGAGAACGTTCTGCGATTCCTCCATTCGATGAGAATTTAAGATGACCTTGCCGGAGTCGAGGGGGTTACCCGGAGGTTTGACATCGCTCGTCGACGAGGTCTTGGAAGTTTCGTCGTGGGAAAGATCCTTGCCGTTTCCCGTCGTTGTACTCTGCAACAGACTGTCGAGATCGTTGGCCTTGGCGTTGTCGATCGGCAGAAGACCGGTGGATTTGTACTGCGCCGCCGACGAGGTTAGCTGAGAGTGCAGCAAGGTCGACGTCTGGGAAAGCGTCGATTGCAAAATGCTCGTCGTGACGTTTATGGCGTTCGAGGCCGTGCTTGCCGCTGGGGGAACTATCGTTCGCACGCACTGCATCGAGGTGGTCATTATCGGCGAGGACGACGAGGACGAAGAGGACGACGGTGATGATGACGAGGCGCTGTTGCCGATCGCCCGCGAGCCGACCGAGGACGGTCCGCTCGTCGTAACTTGAAGCATCGATTGCAAATTTTGCGCACGCTGTACCGAGGAGGCCGACAATGAGGACGAAGACGAGGAAGGGAGGACCGAACTTAGAAGATTGCTCGTTTGCGTCAGGACCGTGCTTGCCCGATGACCAGCTATCGAGGGTGTCGCGGAATTCGTACCGGCCAACATAGCGTTCAGCATCGCGTTCGAAGTTATGGAAATTCCGAGACTACCCGGCCGTAGATTAGCTATCGTGTCGTTGTAGTGCTCGGGCGTGTTTACTTTCGAGAGGGAGGAGACGATGTTTACGGCAGAATTAGGAGTTTCTTTTGCGAGACTGTAAGCGCCAGTCATGCTGGCGGTGACGGCATTCGAGACAGTCGACGCCGTTGATGTTTGTAAACGAAAGCTCGATTGTGAATTCGTTAGGGAATTCGGTGGTGTCGTGCTGGAGACTGTTGACAAACTCGAGACTTTGGGGCTCGCCATTACGGATGAGACCATCGTGACGAGAGAGCTTTGCGACGATGTCGTGTAATTTTGGGTGTGATTCGTTTGGAGGGACGATAGAAGAGTTCGCAACTGATGGGAGACGTTAGCGACGTTCGATGTTAGCTCCGTGGGTTTCGACAGCGGCGAGAGATGAGGGACCGTCGTTGTTATGCTCTTCTGCAGCTGCACCGCAGCTGTGCTCACCACGAGTGACGACGATGACGACGACTGCTGCGACAAGGGCGGGGTTTTTCTCGACAAAGGCTCGACAGCGAATGCATTGGATTTTTGTACCTTCGGAGGATTTCTCTCGAGCTCGCTCTCGACAACTCCCTCCTCGAGATCCATCAGAGAGTCCTGAAGAATATTGAGAGGCAGCGTGCCGAGCGGGGTTGCGAGATCGTAGATCATACTCGACTTCCTCGATCTTTCGTCCCGCATTATCTCGCTGTTCGCCATTTCGGGCTTCGACGATATTATGTTGTCGAGCATGTCGAGACTGTCGTCGGACGATTCCATCAGACCCTTTACTTCCGTCACGTTTGTCTCTACATACGATTTTTCCAATTCGAATTTCTTCGAGGGATTTTCTTCGGCACTCGGCGAGGCGGCGCTCGTCACCGTCATCTCGGAAGTTGCGTTGATCTTCGAGGAATCGTCGGCTTCGACCTTGAGCCGATTGTCCTTCATCTCGTTCATCATCCCCGGCTCGGAGTCGTTCTCGAGAATGTTCACAAGCGAAAGATCGTCGGAGACCGGCGACATTCTCTTAAGACTCGGGACCTCCGGCTGACTCTCGATGTTCATCTTCTCGCCGTTCACCGTATTCTCGGCGGGATTGTGAAGGGCTTCGAGCATGCTTTCGAGCTCATCTGTCGTGTTCAGCGGATCGGATTTCTTATCGTCCAGAGACGGCGCGTCATCCTCGGCGGACTCGAGGTCCGAGCAATGATTCGTCAGTGTCTTAGGCTCGTCGATCGTCGTGGCTTCCTTGTCATCGTGAGTCTCCCTTTTGATTGACGATTCCATCTCAGGTTTCAGGGTTTTGGTCTTCTGCGAGACTATCGGGACTTCATCCTTCGGCGGCGATTCGATCGTTGACATCTTCGGCTTGAGCAGCGTCACGGAAGTTGGCTGAACGCTCATCGCCAATTTCGCCTGAAGATTCGGTGACTCGGAAATCTCAGTCTTCATCGCGAATATTTTCGTCGAAGCGTTTGCAACCACGCCGACTACAGAATTTTTTTCCGTCATCAAACTCGTCAAATTTTCCTTCGTACCATGACAAATAGTCTCGACGATTTTGTCATTTTTCGTTATACTGTCGAGAGAATTTGTTATTTTGGTCGACTTGACGATCGACAACTCCATCGCAGCAGTATTGCTGAGTTTCGCGGCGATTTTCGCGTCCGCGACGATCTCGGCCATGCTCAGAGAGGCCGGTGCGACTTGCTTCTTGTTCTCGACCCTCGTCGCCGACGGAACAATTTCCTTCACGGCATTTATCGTTGTTGCGACGGCCACAGACTTGACGCTGTTCTCGCAGGGTACGAAGGCGCTCACGACCTCAGACGACGTTGCGGTCTTCGTGATGATCGGATAAGAGATTGCGGATTTTATCGGGTCCACAACGGCTGCATCTGCTTGACAAAGGCTCGAAGGTGGAATTTCATTGTGACGCAATTTTTCCGGATAGACGAAATTCACAGAATCTTTCTCTTTGGTCTTGTCAAGTCTCGGTGAGACTGTTTTGTTGTTTTTGGAGATATTCGGGCTTTCGTTGACAATTCCGATTTTGTCGGTCTCGTCGTCACCACATGATTCCTTCGAAAGATTGTCGTCCGGTGATTTTATGCTCGGATCTATGATAACGACCTCCGACTCACCGACGAGAGAGACCATGAGCTCGTGATCCGGCGAGTGATGCATGAAGGGACCGGGCGACGAGTCGCCTAAAAGTTCCTCCTGATCGGGTGATTCGGGAGTGTCTGTGACGGCGACGAGCCTCTTTCCACTTTGGATCGTCCGCATTATGTCCAATCTCAAACCCTTTTTATTCCTCGTCTGAACGATTTCCTCGTCGCTCAAAATATGCTCGTCGACCTGTGTCACTTGGATGTCCATCATCGGCACAAGATCGTCGGCTTCGATGCTGTTGTTGACCAGTGCGTTGCCCAAAGAATCGTTGCTGTCGACGGAGAGTTCGACGACCATGTCGGAGTCGAAGAGGGCGTACTGCTCCTGCATGTCTGCCTCGAGTGGACCGGATATTACGTCGCCTAATTCCGAGTCTCCGAACTCTTCAATGACGGTGATGTCGTCGTTGTCTCGCTGCGCGGTCGAGCTCAGCGTGACTTCCTCGTTTACGATGGTCTTGTCGTCGTCGTAGTCGGTCGTGTCCGGTATCGTTTCGAGTTTGTCGCTCGGGCTACCCATGGGCAAATTCACCGGAGCCTCGGCCAGCGATGAAGTTCCCGTCACGGTCTTGGGCTCGAGCGTCGTGGGTGGCGTCTGAGGCGGCGTATGTGAATCGTCATCGAAATCGTTGTAGTCGGCGCATACCAGAGAATTTATCTTTGACTGTGAAATGCCCGTTTTTCTGTGAACGACAGCCGATGTGTTCGGTTTGTCCTGCTCGCTGCTGTTCACGTGAGAATCGCCGGTCTTGCCCTTGCTGGACTCGGGCTTCGTCGACCACATGGGCGAGCCGCCCCTGAGTCCCAGCTTTATAAACCCGAATCTCCCGAAATTCGGTATCATCGGTAGGGTGTTCAAGGGATTATGAGGATTTCCACCACCTCTGTTCGCCTGATCGATCGACGAACTAGAGTTCTGTTCCTGATGCTGCAGCTGTTGCTGTTCGTGATTTCCTGAATTTTGCGAACCGTAAGCGTGAGGCGTGTGCGGCGTGTGCGGAGTCCTCGGCGTTCCGGGATTCTCGACACTCTGCGGTCTATCAGGCATCGCTGGGCTGTTGCCGCTCGATTGTCTTCGCTGCATCTGCATCGGTGAACCTGCGACCATCGGACTACGAGGCATTGGCGAGCTCGGTGTCTGCGACTGCGGCGGATGGTTCATATTGTTCAGTTGATGCTGTAGCATCGGCGAGGTTGAGGGATGACTTCGGGACATCGGGCTGGGCGGCTGATATTGCGAGACCATCGGCGAACTTGGTGGATGATGAATGCGTCCACCCATCGGCGAGGGTGGCTGAGAATTTTGCGACAATTGTTGCTGCAGCATCGGCGAGCCCATGGTCTGCTGCACCATCGGACTCCTGGGCATCGGCGAACTCGGCGGTTGGCCGTAGTTCTGTTGCTGCATCTGTTGCTGGTGGAGCTGTGGACTCGGCGAATTCGCCGGCTGAGATACCATCGGTGAGCTTGGAGGTTTCTGCATCATAAGCTGCTGTTGCTGTTGTTGTTGCTGTTGCTGTTGCTGTTGCTGTTGCTGCTGTTGTTGCTGTTGTTGCTGCTGCTGCTGTAGCTGAAGATACTGCTGTCTCTGCTGCTGCTGAGCGAGCTGCGCCTGCTGCTGAGCGATCTGTTGTGCCTGCTGAGCCTGCTGAGCCAACAATTGCTGACGCTGCTGGACCATCTGCAGAGCTCGCTGATTTATGACGTTCTGACCGTCGCCCGAGATACCGACTACCTCATGTTGCTGCTGAATAATCTGTTGACGCTGCAACATTTGCTGATGCTGCTGTTGCGTCAGAATCGGTGGCTGAGCGCCTTGAGGACTTCCCAGAGGCGAGCGTTGGCCGTAAACGATGCCACTCTGAATCTGCATTCTCGGACGCTGTGCGGGATCGCCGACGGCCGGTGGACGAACGAATCTCTGCTGAAGACTGTGCAGTCTTACGCCAGCATCGCCGATCAGCTGCTGGTTAGGACGTCCTTCGGCGGCGAAAGATCCAGGACTCGTCGCCAGTCGTCCGGTAATCACCGCTCGGTGCTGTGGCGAAGCCATTCGAGTCACCTGGCCGCAGATTCCAGGGGATGGCATTGCGCCCGGACTGAAGGGACTCTCCTCGCCCTGGGAATGGGGAGTTCCGATTCGCGGCGAGGGTTGCATACTGTGCGGCGACATCGTCCCCGGATTCGTCGACTGCGGGTTGCCGGGGCTGTGCTGAAGCATCGGCGGGTTAGGGCTGTGCTGAATCATCGACGTCGCCGGCGAGTGTTGGATCATGTTCGGCGTAACGCTACCGGGACCGGGACTGTGTGAAACCAGACCGGCCGGACTGTGCATCGGCGACGAATGCTGCGAGGGCGACATCAACGGCGAACAAGGCTCGCTCGTTTGCGGCTGCGGTTGACGCTGCTGCTGCTTGCTATGGTATTCCTGGACTAACATGCCGTGCTGTCGGGTCTGCTTTCGACTTGCGTCCAGTTGCTTCTGAAGTATCGCTTGCTCGGTCGATATGCGTTGCAATTCTGCGGCGTCGTTGTCGGTCAACTCGTTGCCGGATTTTCGAAGCTGGCGCTGCTTGCTGTTCAGCGACTGTGTTGGAGAAGGAAATAAGGTGGATCAGAAGTCGTAGACTCGTTGAGATTCGGATCGGAACAGCGTTTCGTTTAATACGGTGACAACGGATAGTTACCTTTCTGACCTTCCGCAGCTTCTGGACCTCCGTTTCATAGTAGCTCAACTGCTGCGTGAGAATCTGGCGTTGATGATTCAACCATTGCTCGTACTGGATGTGCAGCTGACGGTCCTGCTCGGTCACGATTGTCTCTGGTGGTGCTGGCGGGGCTGGCAGTTGGGGAATGTTGAACGTTGCGATTCTCGCTGGAAATCAAAGAGTTTTTTTTCTTTCATGAGTATGCGAATGACAAAATGAATGTGATAGTGAACAGAAGTGTTTGACTTTTAATTTGTGAAACCATATGACATTGGTGAATTTGGACGATGGAAAAATGGCCGAGATTGTTCATTTGTTTAGTTGTTGAGTACGATACTTATGATGCGTTAAAAGTACAAGTTGGTTCTTGGCCTCTCGTAAAGTAATCCTCGAATTATTGAATGAAGCATTATCAAATCTCCATTACAGTATTTATCCGTTTAGAGACTAATAATTATCACTCTCATTTTGTAATGGAACTGCTACATGCCTTTGTCGCATTTTTAGTTGCAACTGCGCACGGTAGGAAGAAAAAAGCACTCATGTTTTGTTCATAAATTTGATGAATTTAATGGATCAAATTTTTCGTATTCGTCAAGGCCAGTTCTTACTCTCGGGTGGTGTCTGAGTGGCGATCGGTTGGCGTGGTGTTTGCCCGACGAGTTTAACGGCATCGGGAACTCCTTGTGGCCAATTCGAGCCCGGTGCAGAGGGTGGTCTTGGTGCGCAGGACGGTCGTATGACCGGCACACCACTCGTCACAATACCCTGCGGGGGTGAACCGAGTGGCGTTGAACCGAGCACATCGGCTCTGAGCCGCTCGAACTCGCTGTCGCTCAGAAGAGCTCCAGTCGGCGTCGCCGTGTCGACCTGTTGCTGCTGTTGCTGTTGCTGTTTTTCCTGTTCACGCTTCTCTTGCTCCAAAAGATCTTCGAGAAGCAGAGGTTGCTCCTGTGAACACGACTGCTGACAGTTAAGGTCATTTTCAACTGAATCCAGCACTATTTGCGAGAATATATTTATATATAATGAAAGTCGTAAAAAAAAACTTTTCTTCTTTCACGCACGACGAATTATTCAACGCTTGTAAGCTTTTGGCACACGATTACAAAAACGAAACAAATAAATTGTAAAACCGAAAATCATGCAACGAACATCGCAGTTTCAAAAGTTTCCAGATTCGTGAAACTCTTTTTCTTTCGCCACATAGAATATAGACTAAATTATAAGTTTAAGACGACAATTTTATAAGTGGAATACTTTTTTCATCGAGTTTCATCCGTATAAATGTCTACAAACGAAATAGGATTTTTGTCGGTGCTTCTTTCTCCCCTCGCTTCTGCATTGACTACAAATACGGAGATATAAAAAAGCGTCTGTAATTTACAAAATCCACGTATAAAATGATCTTCCACGAACCCAAGGTATATTGTGCAGAGACAAAAAAATTAATTAAAAATGAGTAATTGCTGTCGAAAAAAGACCGTCGTATTTAATTACTTTTAAAAATACGGTGCTCAAATAAATAATTGCGCTTCGCAGCCAAAAACATTGAAATCTAATATTACGCTTAAATGATTCATGAATTTTAGTAATACATTTTTTTGTTATTCCGTGATAAAAACAAATTTACTGAAATTTGTTTTTTTTTTGTTTTTTTTTTCTACGACGATAACCGCGATTTTGCTGCCGATAACCTTCCGGCCTATGTGCTGTAAATGCCCCAAGACTTGCTCACCTGCAGAAGCAAAGGTCTCCGGTGAGGATGCGGTGAGATCGAAGGGGCACCGCTATGAACGACAGGGGCCATTGGTGGAACCGCCACCGGCACGGGGTGCCCTATATGGACCGGGGGTCGCGCCATACCTCGCCCACCTGGGCACATCCCCATCTAGACATGCACCAACACCAATGCGTTGCAAACACCCAGGCCAAAAAACTCGATTTTACTCAGCCATTACTTAAGAATAAACTTCTGTCACTCATTCTACGCCTACTTCGATATTGTTTGTAAACTTATTAACAACTTTTTTTAATCTGGTTACAGTTCAACGTTGATTTTACATCGCTGGATTGATGTCAACTCCAGAACTTCATTAACGATTTGATTTACCAAGACAGCGTAACGAAAAT